>PVJH01003754.1:0-136446 GCA_004026705.1 Nesogale talazaci | reverse complement strand
GGGGAGATGTAGAACAGATTTAAATTTTCAGTAAAAAACCCAGACTTGTGGAGCACTTGACACTGGATGAACCTTGAAACTATTACCCTCAGATAATCCTTAAACCTCTCTGGAAGTCTCATTTATATCAAGCCATATTTTGAATGTTGTTAGGTCCTATCTTGTCTGTTAGATTCATAGCAAGGCCTATATACAACACACTAAACCACTGTCAGGTCTTGTACCATCCTTGGAATCAATGCTGTGCTGAGCTATGGTGTCAGTCCATCTCATTGAAGGTCTTCCTCTTTTTCACTGACTCTCTACATTACCAAGCTGATGTCCTTCTCACTTTAACTTAATTAGTGAAGGTTGTCTTCCTTGAGCATTTTACCTTCTTAAAGAACTATCTGCATGGAGTCAAATTGACAGCAGCAACTGGGAAGGTTGTGCTGGAAGCGTAAGGATCAGTGAATTTCTCCTATTCAGGGGGAAACAATTCAGAATAGGAAGCTGAGCTTAGTTATACTGCTTAAAACATAACCACTATCATGGAATTGTACATGTAGAAGTTGTTGACTTGAGGTATGTGTTGCTGTGTATATATTTAGCAACAGCAATAACATTAATAAACTAACAGAATAAGATGCAGTTCAGGTCACAGGGTTTCCCTGAAGTCTCTGGGCATCTCTCAGCTCACTAGGACCTCAGGGTACATACCCACTGTTGTGTTTCCTCAGGAGAGCCTATGCTTGAGTGCTGCATTGTGGTCTGTGTGTGTGTGTTAGAGAGAGAGAGATAGAGAGAGAGAGAGAGAGAGAGAGAGAGAGAGAGAGAGAGAGATTGATAGAGAGAGATGGAGATATGGCTAGATGCTGTGGACAGGGATTAATTATATCACGAAACTTAGCTCTGATGGTATCACAGCTGCTGGAAACCATGAGCTGTCCGTGGACCAACGATGAGGCTTTATACTCCCACATCCAAACAAACTCACTGCCAGCAAGTGGATGCCGACTCAGAGCCCCGTCTGGTTAGTATTCTTCCCATCACAATGATTTTGTTCTTTTACGCTCAGTTACTTAGTCCATGCTGCATATATCACAGGACTGTGTATTGCACATAAAGACATAGAGATAGAAGATGCACAAAGTAAAAATACATTATCCAATGCAGAAAATATACAACACAGAAAAATAAAAATACATTTAAAGTTTGGAGGCCAAAACAGACAAACAATAAGATAAGGAAGGCATACAGGTTGAAAAATAGGAGTCCAGCGTGCGATTTTTACGTAGTTTTAATCCTGAAACCCAGTTCAATTCCTGGACGTGGACTGTGATTTTTGGCTCTAAACTTTTCTTCCTAGTTGCCTGAAGAGGGAAACACTGCCAGTTTCATTTTAGAGTCAGTTAAGTTGACTTACCAGTTTTCCCCACGCTCATTTGAATAATCCTGAGGCTAAGATGAAACAGACCTTTCTTCTCTGGTCTTTCTGGATAGATGAAACATAATTGGCAAAACCTTTTATGTGTTTACAGTAAGCTTCGTGTTAGGTTTTATCAAGCCATTTCATGCTGCTTTGGGTCAAATGCTGTGTCCTCAAGGCCCCCTGGTAGTGCTGTCAGGGGTGCGTTGGACTGCCCACACTGTGCTTCAAGCCTACCAGTCACTGCTTGGGAGGCAGGTGCAGCTGCCTGCCCCTGTCAGGATTTCCAAAGGCTTGGAAGCCATATAGAGGGTCAGTATGAGTTGGGTTTGGTGTGGTTCTTAGGACAATGTCCTGGAGATTTTCAGAAGTCAGGGCTCATGATACAGGTTCAGGGTCAGGCCAACACTCCCCTGCCCCACAGGGGTTCTTGAGAGTGTTTTGAGTGTATCTTCTGAATGGTAGAGTTGTAGATTGCCCCCTTTTCTAAGCAAAATCCAGGGGGAAAACTGAGTATTTACTTGTAGACAGCCCCCACCTGCACCCCTCTTACAATGGGGGTGTTTGGCAATCTACTGGCATCGATCCAGAGAGTGCCGGGAGCAGTGAGTGGCTGGCTGAATGCTCTGTCTCCTGAGACATGAGATTCCTGTCTGTTCCACGAGACTAAATCAAGCAGTTGCCAGGAACTCACAAACAAGAACTGTGTGGCATATCCTCCATCTCGATCTGTGGATTTCTGAAGGCGATGCTTCCAGCTCTCTAGCCCTTCCTGAAGAAGACTTTACTCCCCCATTTATACCATGTTGGTATCCTTAGGGGACTCAATTCATGTTCTTTTTGAAGAGTCTTTGAGTTTGGGGACCTGAAGGGGCAAAAGCTGGATTGGAGAGTGGATGAGGTAAGGCTTCACAAAGAAATTCTTCTTGAGCAGGCTGCATTAATAACACTCAGGATGGAGTAAAATTTGTTGAGCATCTAACTATCAAGTCATAGGGTTTTGGGTGGCTGATATTTTGGAAGTGGATTATCAGGCACTCCTTCCCGGGTGGATGTTTAGTTGCTGAGTATGTTAATCTTTCATAAGAGTCTTCCTTTGGGTCAGAAATCTCAATTCACTTGACCCATCGGAACAGCAACCTTAAGAGTTTACACCTGCTGAGGGTAAGCAGATCAATGAGCAGAGCTCTCATTTCCTTCCAGCCCAACAGTGAAGGCTCCCTCAAAGGCATACCCCTCAGGGTTTCATTGTGGGAAATAGAACGCATGTTCTACATGTACACATGCCTCTTCTTAGTCCAGATACAACAAACTCAAACATTGGGGAGCTGTTTTGTTTTGATCTACTCTACTGCTGACAATATGGAAGATAATTAGATTGCTATCTGGTTTTCATTTTTTCTGGTATTTAGTTTTAGGTAGCTATCTGGTTTTATCTATATTAATTTATAGTCTTGGAGTCCATTTAATTGACAAGTGATGCTTTTTTTTTCTTTTACAGAATTAAATAAATGGGCAATAGGTAATTTGTCATTAGTTATTTTTTCTTTTGTTTTTTAAAAATCATTTTATTACAGGCTTGTACAACTCATCACAATCCATATATGCATCCATTGTGTCAAGCACATCTGAACATCTGTTGCCCTCATCATTCTCAAAACATTTGCTTTCTACTTGAGCCCTTGGTATCAGCTTCTCATTTTTCCCCTCCCTCCCTGGCCACTCTCCCTCATGAATCTTTGAGAATTTATAAATTATTATTATTTTGTCACGTCTTACACTGTCCCACATCTCCTTTCACCCACTTTTCTGTTGTCTGTCCCCCAGGAAGGGGCTACTATGTAGATCCTTGTAATCAGTTCCCCCTTTCTACCCTACCTTCCCACCAGCCTTCCAGTATTACCATTCTCACTACTGGTCCTGAAGGGAATCATCTGTCCTAGGTTCCCCATGTTTCCAGTTCCTATCTGTACCAGTGTACATCCTCTGGTCTAGCCAGATTTGTAAGGTAGAATTGGAATCATGACAGTGGGGATGAGGAAGCATTTAAGAACTAGAGGAAAGTTGTATGTTTCACCATTGCTACAATGCACGCTGACTGGCACTTCTCCTCCCCAAGACCCTTCTGTAAGGGGATATCCAGTTGCAGATGGGTTTTGGGTCCTCACTCCTCTCTCTCCCTCATTGACAATGCTATGAATTTTTGTCCTTTGCTACCTAATAACTGATCCCTTCAACATTTCATGATTGCACAGGCTTGTGTGCTTCTTCCATGTGGATTTTGTTACTTCTCAGCTAAATGGCCGCTTGTTTATCTTCAAGTCTTTAATACCCAGATGCCATATCTTTTGCTAGTTGGGCACTATCAGCTTTCTTCACCACATTTATTTATCCACAGATTTGTCTTCAGGGATCATGTTGGGCCGATGAGCATCATGGAATGCTAGTTTAACAAAGTGTTCTTGTATTGAGAGAGTACTTGAGTAGAGGTCCAATGTCCATGTGCTACCTGAATACTAAACTTATAAATATATGTATATAGGTCTATTTTTTCATCATATATAAATATATTTATATATGTACATTCCTGTACATATGAATGCTCTTTGTCTCTTAGTTCTTTCCTCTATTTCCTTTTACTTTCCTCTTGTCCCACTATCATGCGCAGCCTTCATTTGGGTTTTCATTTGGTAATTTTCTCAGTTACATTGCCCTTGATCAAGCCCTACCAGGCCTCTTATTCCCCCTTGACAGTGATTTTGGATTACTTGTTGTTCCCTTATCCCTGGGTTTGTTAACCCCACTTCTTTTCACACTCCTTCCCCTCTCCTATGTCCACCAGGAACTGTTGGCCCATTATTTTCTCCTCTAGATTATTTATCCAACCTTTCTTATCTAGATAGACTGGAGAGATAATAGTATGCACAAAAAGCAAAGCAGAGCCAAGCAAACCAACAAAAGAAAACAATAGCAACCAAAAAAACAAGGAGAGAAAAAGAGAAAAACCTGTAAATAGTTCAGGTTTTTTTTTGTTGTTGTTGTTGTCCTTTAGGAGTGTTTTCCATTCAAATTTGATGGGGTACCACACAAGTCTATTTTGCGTACTCCTTGGGGCATTCCTTGCCCTGCTCCCCATGCTTTTCTGTTGCATGCCCTTAGTGTTTTGCCTCGGTGGGGTAGAGTCAGATCAGGGACAATTCCCACTTTGTCTCTAGTGTTGTCCCCTGTAGGGCTATGGATCAGTGAGTGATGTTGTGTCTCTTAGTGGGCCTGACAATATGGTCCTCTCTGTGCATTGGCTGCTCTGAGCCAAGATATTGTCCTCAAAGATTGGTCGGCAAGGATGTGCTCCATTCTTTCTTCCTCTCCCTTTATTTGCTCCCTTGTGCTCTGATCAGACATGTCCCTCTCCCTGAGCTGCAGCATCAGTGCTGTCCTCCGAAGTAAATTCTTCTGGGGGAGGGGCGACTGTCCATGTAGTTGGGATCGGGTCAGCCTCTCAGACCTCTCTTCTGATTTCCTGCTTCATGCTGCTATGTCATTAGTCATTTTAACCACTAGCAGCAGTATTATTAAAATGGATCCACTTTTTAAATTTGTGCATCTTGCGTCAAGCATGAAAAATGACTTTATCCATCACCCCCACTAATTTATCATATGAAGATTAAGAAATAATTTAAAATACCCATGGAGGGGATGTAGTATGTATGTATGTATGTATGTATGTGGGGGGGCAGTGAGAGAGAGAGACTGTTTCTACATTACAATGAAAGAATATCATTAAATGGCTTTAACCATAGTAGTGACAGAGAAGTGGGTAAGCTATATGTCCTTGACACAGCCTTCATAAATGTTATTTCTTTCAGCCAATCTGTGACAGACAGACTTTGCATGGCTGTGACATCAAGGTTATGTGCTGTGATGAATACTGGAACTTAAGCCACCTCTAGAGACATGAACTTCTCATTGACATTATTTTATGCAAAATTAAGGAGCCCTTGAAATGTTTGTCTTGGCTGAAAGCTGTTGTACTTTGAAGTCAACTGAGATCATTTTGTGACTCTGAAAGTCGTTCACTGCCATCAAGTGGATGCTGGCTAATATCAAGCTACAGGACAGGGTCGGACTATTCCCGCGCGTGGCCAGGACGATCACTGTTTCCAGGAGTGGAACGCCTGTCTTTCTGCTGAGACACTGCGGATGGTTTCAAACGGCTGACTTTGATTAGCTGCCCAACTCGTAACCACTACTCCACCAGGACTCCTTGACTACGAAAATTGGCCTTCTAAATAATCACTTCAATCCTTGTGCAACTCAGTTTACCTACCCCATGTGCTCCTTATAGGAGTACGTACCAGGTACTTCCTTTGTAGCAAAAGAGAGATCTATCTGAACTCTGTCATCACATCAATTCTGACTGAAGGCAATTCCATGGGTATCAGAGTAGAACTGTGCTTTATAGTGCTTTCAAGGACTCTGAGCTTTTACAAGTAGTCTGTTTGATTCAACCATGTGAAGTGATGTGATCAGCCAGTCCGTTGTAGGGGGTTTAGAGTGGGATACAATGTCTTTACTCAGGTCATAAACTGATATAATATGGAGGTGGGGGGAGATTTCCTGGAGTATGGACCCCATTCCCTTTTTCATTTCAAAACCAAATTAATTGCCATTTAGTTGTTATAGACTCATAGCCACTCTATAGGACAGGGTAAAATTGCCCTGTTGAATTTCAGAGACTGTAACTGGTTTTGAGAATAGAAAGTCCTGTTTTTCTCACACAGAGTGAACTGGTGGTTTTGACCTGTCGACTTTGTGAGCCAATGCATAACTGCTATGCTATATAACAGGAAATAAGAGGAGAGAAGGAAGCATAGACAGAGGGACTTCCATACCATGAAGAAAGAAGAGCTTATCCTCTGTTGAAACACCCTACACCCAGGGAAAGATTGATACTGAGACCATGGAGGTCTTCAAGGGACCTGAACTCACATACAGAAAGAGAGCAGATGGCGCCCCAGAACTAACAGAGAGAACCTTTTCCTAGAGCAGGTGCTGTAAACTTGGTCTCTCAGGCTCCTGTGAGGAATGTCTCCTTGAACCGCCCACCTGTCCTGTTTCTCATGTCACAGCACTAGATCACCAAGACCCCAGGTCTTTCTTTTGAGGCACTTCTCAATGTTTTGAATTGCCAGCTTTTGAGTCAGTGGCCAGCCCAGTGCTCAACTGTTTGCCCCACCTTCAGATTTTTGTTAGCCTTTGAAGCTGAAAGGCTTGTTTTCATATTGTGATTTTGATATTAGCATCCTAAATCACTGCCTTGAAGTTGATTCTGACTTCTCAGGACAGGGTAGAACTGCTCTGCACGTTTCCAAGGAAAAAACCCTCAGCTTTCTCACATGAAGCAGCTGGTAGTTTCAAATGCTGAAGTGTGGTCAGCAGTTAGACATGCTGTGGCTCCCAAACCTTCCTGTTTGCCAGGAATTAGCAAGGCGGCCCTTCTTAGTTCAAAGGGATAAAACCCTGCTAACCCAGCTACAGTGCTCAGCTTTCTCGTGTCAGAAAGAAGACTAAAAGTAGTGTCTGGTCAGGACATTATGCACACGTTTGAGAAAAGAAGAGAAGTGCACCAAATTCCCCTTCAGCCTCCCCTATGAATTAGTTCTTGTGCCCATCCCTGAGTTTATTCTCCGGGTTGAGATTCAGAACAGTGCTTCTTAAACTCTTACATGTAAATTTGGAATAATTAAAAAACTTCCCATAGTGATTCAGTTGACCCTGACGTGGGTCTGAGATTCCGCATGTCTAACAGTCCACCCCCGCACCAGACTTTGAGTAGAGAACTAAGAGAAGTGCCAGGTACTTCTTAGAAGTGCTGGTACAAGTTGAGACCACTTGGTTAACTTGAACCTGTTTCTCATCTTATGAGATAAATGCCAAGGAAAATCTATTAAAGGTCATAACAATTTCACATTATTTACAACAAGTTCCTGCAGGAGACATCCCAGGACCTGTTTTGGACCACCTGTCACTGGAATGCTAGATTCCAGAGAGAGAATGTGAGTTTTTCTTAAGGAGAAAGCCAGCAGAGCATGCAGATGAATTGGCTAGTAAATCTCCAGCAGATCGGAATTTTTCAAATGGTGATGTAAACTGCATTCTGCATTCTGCTAGATTGGACCCATGAAGTTGATACAGGACTATTTTCCCAAGAGTATCTTAGTTATTATGTCTGCCTGCATATTGACATCACCTAAAACTCAAACCCACTACCATTTAGTCAACTCTGACTTTTCGGGACCATACAGATCAAAGTAGAAATACCCCTTTGGGCTTCTGAGACTATAGATATTTGTGGGAGCAGACAGCCATCTCTTTGTGCCACAGAGCAGTTTATGGGTTCAAACTGGTGGCTTTGAGATAGCAACTTGGTGAGTAATCCACTACTCTTAGACTCCTGCCTGGGCTTCAGCTCGGATTTAGTAAATAATCATTCTTGGGGTAAGGCTAGGTAGGACTTCTATATATTGATCGTACGACTGAATTTCAGTTTTGATTCAACTTTTTCAAGAGCAGTTTTAAACTTCCAGAAAGTGTGCAAGAAGAAGTGATATCCCATATCCTCATTTTTTTAAAAAAAAAATAGAAACTTCTTTTTAGAATTAAAGCAAATACTTCAGTATCACAAACACAGTATTAAACTTTGAGGAATACACTGCTGATTTGGAGTGAGCATTTATTTGCACAATTGCAACATGCAAGGCACTCCTGGGAAGAGGGGGTGGCTGGGGCACCCCAGCCCATCCAAAGCGACTCGGCCACCGTACTGGCCTGCCTCTGCTGATGGCGGGGCTGGGGGCGGCAGCTACTCCTCTGAGGAGTCCCTCTCCAGCGTGTAGACCGTGAAGCAGGCGTCGGGTCTTTTGGGGACAAGGGGATGCCCCGGTTTCACAATGTCAAAGCCCAGAAAGCTGAAGATACGGAGCAAAGCAGCTCTCTCATCTTGTTTCTTGTGGAAGCAAATGAAGACGTCCACGTGGAGCTGCTCCTCTGCAAGCTCCAGCAGCACTGCAAGGCTGTCTTTGCTCCCCTCTGGCAGGGCACCTTCTGGCTTCTCGATGTAGAGGCTGCCGCCGCTCAACACAACCCTCCAGGAGACATGTTTGGACTCAGTGAGTCTGGACTGGACATTAAGAATCCTCGTCTTGTCATTAGACGCTAGTTCCTCTGTTACTATTAGCCGATTATCCGAATAAAATGATTTGCCTGAAAGATTTTGATCCCTCTGACTATCCCCTCGCCCACCTGGGATCTTCAGGGGTGGGTGAGGGGCATCAGGAACACCACCGAGGCCCTGGACCCAGGTTACTACAGCAATTGAGGGGGAGCTTGGAACTCTTGCTGCTGCGGCAGACTAAGGAGCAGCATGGTGCGGCTGTGGTGGATGGTGGCACTGGGTTTATCCCCTTCCTTCTCTAGGGAAGCAGTGGCTGTTGAGAATCCACTGCAGGGAGGATTTCACCATACAGCTGCTGGGGTCCGAAACCAGGAAAACCTCCACTGCACCCCTCTGGGCTTTCTCCTCTGTTAACCTCACACAATGGTTACCACTGATGATTCCATATCTGTACAAGATTTTTAAGTTCATAATTTGCATTAGGGTTCCTTCTTTATGTTTGACAAATGTAGTCTTTTATCCGCTGTTACTGTATCACACAATAGTTTCACTGCCCTTTTATTGGCTGATTTTTGGTACATCGCTCAGCAGGCCTTTCTACTTATTCCATCTTAGTCTAGGAGCCCCACTAAACCCTGCTCGGCATATAACAACCTTCAAGCCTCCACTGAAAGTTGATTGTGGCACCGCTGGAAGTGCTTTGACTGGGAATTGAACTTGAGCCTCTTTCCTGGAAGAGTGGGCTGACTGCCCACCAATGAATCAATACTGCCCTCAACACTGAGGATATCTGGAGCCTATTGACCTTCATGAGTGTTTGGGTTATAAGGAGAGGTCAGACGTTTGTGCCTCCAAGACAAGGACTCATTTCATGTTTACCTTAAATGTCTTCTGTAGTTATACTGCTCCTTGACTGAGTAGAAGTGAGATTTACTTCATTCTTGACCTTGATGGATGTATTCTGATTATTCCTTTTTGGCTTCTTAAAGCTTCATTATCAACTGTCAGAATACCTGCAGTAGTTTTTTTAGGCCGGAAACCTGATGGCAGTTCTGCGTGGACAAGAGGATATGATGCAACAACGTCCAGGTTTGGTCTCCAGAAAGCCTTCTTCCCAGTGCCTGATTATGGTCTGGGATCTTTGTGAGTAGTACCACTGCCAGGTACACGCCTGGCTTAGGAATAAACCCTTTGTTTGGTGTCAAGATAGTTGTGGTACTGAAGGTCCTGGGAAAAAATTGAGGCTCATATTTCAATCCACTTGAATAGCATTAGGAAATGAGTAGTGCAAACAATTGGGACTTGACTGGTAATGAAGACATGAGCAGCACCACAGAGAAAAGGCCTGCAGCTCTGTTTCTCTAAAGACCACCGCTAAAGGAAGCCTGAGGCGCAGTTCTGTTCCAGTAATGCACAAGATTGCATGACAGGAGTAGGAATTGATTTGGTTGTACGAGACAAGAACATCTTTCTGTGACTTTCACAGCCTTCGTATTTTTGTGCCTCCTGGTGATGGACTTCTAATTGAATTTTGACTTGTTCTCCTTGGCTTTGCAGTCTACTCCTAGTGCTTGGCCTTCCTTGTCTTCCTGACACAGTGGAAAAGGTGCTGCTGATTGGGTGAGGCACTGGTTCTCAACTGGGGTCTCATCTGTCTTCCAGAAACCACTTGAGGGTTGCTGTGAGTCCAAATTGACTCCATGGCAGTGGGGTTGTGTGTTTGGGTTTTAATTGACGTTCTCAATCATTGCAGCTGGTGCAAGAGCTACCCTAGTGTCTCGAGAATAAAGACCAGGGATGTTGCTACAAAATTCTGCAGTGTCTAAGACAGCCCTCACCACCAAGAATCACCCAAACCTTAATCATGGATAGGTTGAGAAATGGTGGGTTAAATGGATTTGTTTCTTTCTTCTCCTTTTTCTCAGGGAGCCATGGTTGGTTTTGTTTTGTTTTGCTTTGGTAAATATCTTCAGAATTCTGAGAGTTGCTGTGGTTGCATTTTTTGTTGATGGGAGATTCTGTCAACTGTGAATAACCTATGGGCCTAATGAATGAACTCACAGAACATGTGAAGATCTCATCTTGTCCTCCAGCAGCATCTCGCTTCTCACTCCTTTGTCCTCTTTCCCCTCTGTCCACCTGCCAGCAATGCACACCCAAGAGACCAAGCCAGAAAAAAAAATCACATGTTCCTGAGCATGCTTTCCGCTTCTTCTCTGCACCCTCTAATGGTCCTTATATGCAGTGATCAGAAGACAAGTGAGCTGGAAATAGGAGAGAAAAGGAAGGATGGGGGTGTATGTTTCAGAGACAAACTCATTATTATTAGTAGTATTAGTATTAGAAAATAGATTCAGCTATTGGTGCTAGATTCGAAGTCCTGGTCTACCCTCAATAGACATGGGAATGGCCACACAAATCTTTCCTTCATGTTGGTGGGCCTTTTTTTTTCCCTGCCCACACCGAAAATACAAATATAACTTAATCAATGAACCTGCTGAACCTCATTTTGGTTTGATTATTTCAAAAGTAAAAGATACTGGGCTGTTTAAAATCTAACCCAACCCCACTTATGTGGTGGACCTTCTCCTCAGAAGAATGCATGACAGGGCACAGCATTGAAATTATAGCCCTGGGAAAGGGGGACGGGGCAAATCTCCTCAAAGCACACAGCAGCAAAGTAAGAGGGAAGTAGAAAGAAAGAATGGTGTATACCCTGACCTACGAAGTCCCAAGGATAATATCCCTGCTCAGAGCAGCCAATGCACAGAGAGAACCATATGACTGGCCACACCAGGAGACATGATGTCCTTCACTGACCTGTAGTGGAACAAGGGACAGCACTGGAGACACAGTGAGAACTGTCCCCGATTTGACCCCACCATACTGGGCAAGGCATGAAGGGTGTGCACCAGAGCAGCAAGGGGGAAAGCAATAAACTCCCCAAGAAATCCTAAATATAAACTTCAGGGGCAGGGTGTGACATCTCTTCAGACTCAGTGGATGCAGAGGGAGAGGAAAATGAGGGAATGATACCAAGGGTTCAAGTAGAAAGCAAATATTTTGAGAATGATGATGGCAACAAATGTACAAATGTGCTTGACACACTGGATGTGTGTATGAATTGTGATGAGTTGTATGAGCCACCAATAAAATTATTTAAAAAACAATAAAGACAGACCTGGAACTACTTATAGGCTTTTCTTTGTTGTTGGGTTTTGTTTGTTTTTGATGTTTTTTTTTTCATGTCTATCTAGAGAAGATATACGGGATAAACAGTCCTGAGGAGAAAGCTGTGGACTGATGGTTGGGGGTTGGGGACACCAGAGAGGAGGACGCAGGGGAAATGAAGGGAGAAACCAATAAACCCAGGGACAAGGGAACAACAAGTGATCTAAAATTGATGGCAAGGAGGTCATAGGATGCCTGGTGGGGCTTGATTAAGTACAATGTAACCAAGAGGAATTAATGAAAGTCAAATGAAGCTCAAACATGATAATGGGACAAGAAGAAAATAAAAAGAAATAGAAAAAAACTGAAAGGTAAAAGATTTATAGAAGTATAAATACAGGCACGTACATATGTAAATATATATAAGGATAGGGAAATAGACCTATGTACATATTTATATGATAAGTATTAAGGTAGCAGTGGGACATTGGGACTCTACCCAAGTGCTCCCTCAATGCAAGAATGCTTTCTTCTAATAACCTGGCATTCTGTGATGATCACTTTCCCAACACCATTGCTGAAGACAAAATGGGTGCATAAGAAAATGTGGTGAAGAAAGATAATGGTGCTTTGCTATCAAAATATATAGCATCTGGGGTCTTAAAAGTTTGAAGACATCCCTATCCGATCACTGAAGACAAAAGTGTGCATAAGCAATGGTGGTGAAGAAAGCTGATGGTGCCCAGCTATCAAAAGATGTAGCATCTGGGGTCTTAAAGGCTTGAGTAAACAAGTGGCCTTCCCTTTCAGAAGCAACAAAGCCCATATGGATGAAGCACACCAGCATGTGGGCCATGAATTGTCAAAGAGATCAGTTATCAGGGTTTAAGAACTAAAAATCATAACATTGCGTGCTCGCTTTCCTGATATGATCACTGATGACAAATGTGTGCATAAGCAAATGTGGTGAAGAAAGCTGATGGTGCTGATGATAGCCGTCTGGGGTCGTAGAGGCTTGAGTAAACAAGTGGCCATCCAGCTCAGAAGCAACAAAGCCCACATGGAAGAAGCACACCAGCCTGTGTGACCACAAGGTCTTGAAGGGATCCGGTGTTAGGCATCAAAGAACTAAAATTATATCATTATAAATAAGGGGGAGTACAGATTGGTGACCCAAAGCCCATCAGTAGGTAAAGCGACATCCTCTTACAGAGGGGTTACAGGGAGGAGCTGAGCCAGTTAAAGTACAGTGTAGTAACAACAAAATATGCATCTTTCCTCTAGTTCTCAAATGCTTCCTCACACCCACTATCATGCTTTCGGTTCTACCAGACAAGCCTGACTTGAACAGGGATGTACACTGGAGGCGGAGACATGGGAAACTTAGAATTGATATTTCCTCAGGATGAGTGATGGGAGTAGTGAGACTGGGAGGGTGGAGGGGTGGTGGAGTGGAATGGGGGAACTAATTTCAGGGATCTACATATAACCTTCTCTCTGGGGCATGGCCCACAGGGAAGTGAGTGAAGGGACACCTTAGACAGTGTATGATATGAAATAGCAATTTGTAAATTATTAAAGGTTCATGGGGGGTAGAAAGGAAGGAAAATATGGGGAGCTGGAACTGGGGGCCTAAGTGGAAGGAGGATATTTTGAGAGTGATGATGGCAACAAGTGTGCAAACAAGATCTGCATACAATTGATGTATGTATGGATCATGAGGGGGTGTGTGTGAGTACCCAATAAAATGATTCATTTTAAAAGTGGGGGGAGGGGATAGCTTTTTTTCTCTTTTTTTAAGAGGAGCTTATACCAAGGGCTCAAGTGGAAAATGTTTGGAAATGTTTGGAAAGGGCTCAAATGGAAAATGTATGTGGCAACATGTGTGCAAATGTGCTTGATACATATGATGTACTGAATGTTTTAATAGCTGTAAGAGCCCCCAATAAAATTATTTTTTTAAAAAGCTTGAAGATAAACCAGGAACCATCTAGCTGAGAATCAATAAATTCCATATGGAAGAAACACACCAGCTTGTGTGATTATGAGGTGTTGATGGCATCAGGTATCAGGCACCAAAAACCCAGAACAAACAATCATATTGATGCAAATGAGGGGGAGGGAGGATTGGAAACCCACAGTCCATGTGTAGACCATTGAACATCCCCTCACAGAAGGGTTACCAAGAAAAGATGGGCCAGTTAAGGAGCAGTATAGCCCCGATGAAACATACAACTTTCCTCTAGTTCTTTAATGCTTCCTCCCCAACCACTATCAAGACCCCAACTTTACCTTGCAAATCCAGCTAGACCAGAGCATGTACACTGATACACATAAGAGCTTAAAGCACAGGGAATCTCCAGGACATACAAACCCCTCAGGACCAATAATGAGAATAGATACCATGAGGGTATGGGAAAGGTGAGGTGGGGGAGAAGGGGGAACCGATCGCAATGATCTACATATAACTGCTTTCTAGGTGAATGGATAACAGAAAAATGGGTGAATGGAAATAATCGGTGTAAGCCATGAGAAAAAAATTATAAATTATCAAGGATTCATGAGGTACAGTGGTTGGGGGAGGGAGAAAAAACAAGCCAAGGGCTCAAATAGAAAGGGCTTTGAAAATTATGAAGGCAACATATGTACAAATGTGCTTGACACAATGGATGGATTTTTCTTGGAGCTGTAAGAGCCCCCAATAAAATGATTTTAAAAAGTCCAATCCTTAAAAATACTTTCCCAAGCATATGGAAGTTATTGTTTCAGATGATGCATTTCATGTGCTCCTGTTATTGGCTGGGTGATTCTCAGGCCTGGCCACCCCGTGCCCTCTGGAATGAAACACTACTCCCTCCTACAATAGCCTCACAATCATGGCTGTGTCTGAGCCCTTATTGTGACCAATTTGTAGTTCATCTCACTGGAGGTCTTCCTCTTTTTGGATGGCCTTTTACATGAGCAAATACATCGTCCTTCCCCAGACATTGGTCTCTCTGGATGGCATGTCTGAAGTGTAGGGGGTGAAGCCTCCATGTCTTTGCTTTCAGGGAACATTCTGGCTATCTTTTTTCAACACAAATGTGTTTGGCTTGGCAGGTGTCCTTCAGTCAACACTGTTTTCCAAAGGCATTTCTTCTCCTTTGATTTCCCTGATTCGCTGCTCAGTTTTCAATGCATATGAGGTTTTAAAATACCATAGCTTGTTTAGGTCCACCATAGATCTAAGTACAACATCTTTGCTTTTTAACATTTTGAAAAAGTCTTTGACAGCACGTTTATTTGCCCAATGCTATATGTCCTTCAAGTTCTTCTTGTTGCTTTCATGTCCATCGATTGTCGATCCACCTAAAACAAAGTCCTTGACAATGTCAATTTTTTTCTCCATTTATTATGATGTTGTTCATTGGTCCAGTTGGAGTATTTGTGTGTGTCTGAAGATGCAATTCATACCGAAACCTATAGACTTTGATGTTCTTCAGTAAGTACTTCAGCACCTCCTGGCTTTCAGTAAAAGTCATCTGCATGTTGCACATTATTAATGAACTTCCCTCCAACCCCAATGTTGTGTCTTTCGTATAGTTCATTTTCTGAAATGATTTGTTCAGCATACAGACTGGATAAGAATGTTGGAAGGATGCAACCCTGACATACATCTTGTCTGTTTTAAAACTGTGAATTGTCTCCTTGATGTATTCAAATAGCTGCCTCTTGGTGTATTTACAAGTTCTGTGTGAGTTAAATTAAGTATCCTGGAATTTCTGTTGTTTGAAATGTTTATCCATTACCTTTTTTGACACAGAGTTGAAGACCCGGTGTAGACACTGAAATATATGGTATTCTCGACTTTCAGCTAAGGTATATCTCACATCAGCATTGATAGACTCCATTCCACATTCTCTTCTGGATCCTGCTTGTTTTTCTGACAGTCAAATATACCCCTAAAATGGTCTCTAAATTCAGGTGGAATGTATTCAAGTCCATAATTTGGCTCTCACCGGCTCGCTTTAATTTTCTTCTGCTTCAGTCAAATCGACTGGCCTGTTCCAAAATTGGCCTTTGGCTTTGTTCTGACTGGTAATACTGAGCTTCTCCATTCCTTCTTTCTACTTATATATTCTATTTGATTCCTGTGTAGGCTACCTGGTGAGATCCCATATATGTAGTCTCCATTTATGTTGTTGGTAAAAGTATTTGCAATGAATGATCTTGTGAAATTCTTTTATGACCTCCAGCTTTATTTCTGTCATCAAGGCCATAACATGGTACATTCATTCCACATTCAGCTTGTTAAAGGATGTTTACAGTGGCTCCTTTTCATTGTGAATTGTGCCCTATCAGCAAGTGAAGCTCTAAAACTTTGCTGTATCTTTAATCCAGGCCAGCCCTTCTCTGACAGGTAACTTCTCCCCCACTTGTAGGGCTCATCTTCTGGCACTCCATCAGACACTGTTCTACTGCTTTTCATAAGGTCTTCAGTGACTTCTTTTCAGAGGTCAACTGCCTCTTTCGTTCTTTCTTTCTTTTTTTTTTGGCTTTTGGGCATCACTGCCCTCTGGTGGTGGGAATAGGAGGCCCACCCTTTGCTCCTGTGGAGCTGGAATTGAACCTCCATCCCAATGGGCCGCAGTCCCGTGCACAGCCACTATGCCACCAAGGCTCAGCTCACTTTCTTCTTAATTTGTGTTTACTCTAGAAACAAATTGCTGAAATTGGGTCACCATGGGTAACCCTGCCACTGTTTGAAATACTGGTGATATAGCTTCTAGCATCAAAGCAACATAGACAGTAGAGCACACTGACAAGTGAATGGTGAGTCTTTCAGGTAGAAACCCAAAATAATACTTGTTTAGCTATTTTTATAGGGAATAGATGGTTTTCCTTTAGAGTAAGATTTTCTTGTTAACTTTTTTAAAGAACTGGATTTCTTTAGGACAAAGGCAATACAGGTGAAAAAGAAAGGTCTGTCCTCAGCCTGCTGTTGGCTAACACCACTCTGCTTAAGAGTGGGCTGAGCCCTGAGGTAGATGTCCCCTGGGCAGTGTGAATGACTAAGTGTCTCATTACAAACCAAGGCTGATTGATTGAACCCCCCACCCATAGGTGCCTGGGCAGACAGACCTGGCCATCTGCCTCTGAGAGGTCACAACCCTGCCAGCTTATAGTGCCCTTTTAAGTACTCTACAACACCTGCAACCACCTTGAATTGGAATGGGCACTGAGGCTGCTGATATGTGGCAGGTAGCTGAGTGTCCCAAGACTGGTGGTATGTTGGTGGTACTGGGTACTAGACCATCTAGGGGACCTAGCCCTTCATGGCCCCTAACTAGCAATTTGGACTTATGGAGAACAAGCTGCTTCTTCATCTCCCGTCCACCTGGGATTCTTCTTTTAACAACAACAAAAGAGTCTCCCCGCAAGTCCATCTGTTTTCCTTATGTTACTAATTCTGTGGATATGTAGTTTTCTTCCCATCACCTGTTGATCCTTAAAGCTCGTGCAGTTGGCGGGACAAGACATTAGCTTCTCTCAGTTCCTGAGCCATACTTGGGGGTGGGTTCCAATTGGGGCTTCATTTTGAAGGTTTTTTCCGCTCTGAGTTTGTGCAAGCAGGTTCTTTTTCATTTAGTAGGGATCTTATGTTGTGTGGAAGGCAGGACCTAGCTTTGTCTGTACTTGGGCACTGGTTCAGGTCTGATTCCAGTTGTAAAATCTAATAGTTTCTTAGAATTTGCTCTTGGTTATTATTTTCCTAAGCAAAATTCTATGTTGTATAGCCCAGCCTGAAGAAAGGCCTTCTATACATTTCAGTTTATTGTGTTTCCATTAAAGTGGATCACGAAAGCCAAGGAGTGACTTTGTTCAGGACAGAGAAGGGTCAGATGCTATGCAGTCATTTTAAGTTAGGTATCCTGTTTGGGTCCAAGATAGTGGAAGCTATTGCAAGTAGCTGTTTGACTGCAAACAGCCAAACCGATGCTACTGAGAGTAAAATTGCCCCACAGGGTCCCCTGCTATAACCTTTACAGAAGCAACTGACCCAAGTTTTCTTCAGAGTTGCCACTAAGTAGGTTTGAACCATTAACTGTTAGTCTTACAGACAATCACAAACCACTTGTGCTAATCAGCAGAACTAGACTGTTTATATAATTGCCACCCAGACACTTTCATAGTAACGTCTACTATTTTAAACCACTGTTTGTTAAGTTCTGAATTCTTCTTTTATTATTTGGAAAGTAGTGAGTTTCTGTCTATGGTGATAGGAAAGGTGACATTAATTAAGGCTAGTGGTTGTACAGCATAATTCATGTAACAGATTTGACTTGATTAGACAAATTTCACATTACATAAATGACAACTTATATGTGTTATATAACAACAGAAAAGAACAGCAGTTGGTACTGTTTGTCTTCAAACAGCTCAGAGAATTTGTTTTCTTGTACCACAGGTATAGGGTCATGATATCATGGTTAATTTCAACGCTGATTTTCATGCTTCTGTTTACCTCCTGGTGTATCAAGTAGTGCCTGAAGTTTTAAAAACTTGTCTGTTGCCATCCAAGATGTAAGTGTCAGACTCTATCTACCTGGGACAGCAGAGGGGAAAGAAAGGGTGGAGAAGCAGCATCAGAATTAGAATGTGTATCTAATTGTTTCCCTGAAGACCTGCCTACTTTCCCATAAGACCACAAGAACTAAATGGTGCCCAGCTATCAAAAATTATGTAGAAGAATTCAGACTCAAAGGAAAACATTATGGAATAGAGTTTCAAATTCTAATGGACTCCTGACTAATTGAATCCATTAAGGCTGGGTGATCTCCTCACACAGCAGAAACTGTTGCCCTGAGGAAATCTTCTAGGCATAAACTTTAAACTGAAACTATTTTTCAAGTTATCTTGAACTCAAAACAATAAACAAAACCTGCCCTGAGTCTGTTTAGATTCATAGTGACTCCAAAGGGCAGTGTTGATCTTCCCTTCAGAGGGTTTTGTGACTGCAAATCTTTAAAGGAGTAATTACCTCATCGTTTTCCCTTTGAGCAGCTAGTAGATTTGGACAGTCAACCTTGCAGTTAGCAGCCTGATATTTAGCCCACAGTGAAAACAAATTTAACTAATGGTTTGATTGTTTGGCTCATAAGTCAAACAGTAGTTTAGCTTTTATTAGTAGAGAATTTTTTGCCTTCATTATTAGGCTCGTTCAAAGAATTATTTATATGTGATCTAATTGACAACAGCAGCTCAAAATGTTAGATTAGACTCTTAGGTGGTAGTGGGCTTAGGTCAATGGTGTTGAAGTAATTTGGAAAAGATAGAAAGACCGTAATTTGGAAAAAGCCAGAAAGGTAGTGGTTGTTAGGTCTGGTCGACCTAGTGCTGACTCAAAACTATATTATAAAAAATAGAACGAAACACTGCTTGTCCTCTGCCATTCTTTTAATTATTCTTATGCTCAAGTTAGGCCATTGTTGCAGTCATTGTGTAACTATTTCATTGGGTGTGTTCCTCTTTTTCATTGCCCCTCTGCTTAACCAAACATGATGTCCTTCTCTCAGGACTGATCTCTCCTTTACACTGATAACCAGCGCGAGAAAAAAAATCTGGCCTCCTTGTCTCTATGGAACATTCTGACTGTACTTCCAAGATTTGTTGGTTCTTTTGGCAGACCTAAAACTTTAAATGTTCTTCACCAGCACCATAATTCAAATGCACCATTTATTCTTGAGTCTTTTTTTATTCAATGTTTAATTTTCAGATGCATATCGAAAGTACCATGGTCAGGTTCACCTTAGTTCTCAAAGTGTACCAGCTTTGGCTTTCAACACTACAGAAGCAAGTGCTTCAATTCCTTCTCACTTTCAGCAAGCAAAGATGTGTCCTCTGTGTTCATAAGCCTTCCTCCAGTCCTGATACTGCATTCTTCTTCATAGAATTTGACTTTTCTCATTATTTGCTTGGCATCAAGCTTAATTAAGTATAGTGAAAAGATACAACCTGGTTGTATATTTTTCTTGATTTTTAAACCAAACAGTATGTACTCCCTTATTCTGTTTGCACAATTGCATCTTGATCCACATACAACTTACATGTAGTCATTAAAATACAAGTAAACATCTTTCTGGTATTCTCTATATACAACCAAGATCCATTTGACATCGTAAGTGATAGCTCATATTCCATATTCTCTTCTGGATCCAGTCTGAACTTCTGGCAGTGTGTTGCTGCAACTGTTGTTGGATGATCTTCAGCAAAATTTTGATTTACATGTGATATTAATGGTATTGTTCTATAATTTGTTGTGCACTCTGGAGGATCACCTTTCTTTTGAATATGTACATATGTGGATCTCTCCCAGTTAGCTGTCTTCTAAATTTCTTAGCATAGACAAGTAAGTACTTCTAGTGATTCAATGTTTTATTCCATCAATTCTTAGAACCGTGTTATTGGCTGATGCCGTCAGTGCAGTGTGGTCTTCTTCCTTGAGTACCATTGGTTCTTGATTGTATGCTTCGTTTTAAAATGGTTTAATATCTACTAGTTCTTTCTGGTAATCAGTATCGTGAGTTATACATATAGAAATATGGTGAATTTGTATGTTTCATTGTGTATATTAGCACCAAAATTACCATATATACTTGAGTATAAACTGACCTGAATATCAGCTGAGGCACCTAATTTTACCCAATCCCTTCCCCCTGCATTTAAAATGTGCTGAAAAACTTGGCTTATATATACAGTAATAAATAAAAATCTTAAGTTGCTCTTGCTGTAAATTGATAGGGAGGCTGGAAAGAGAAATAGTAGAAACATGTTTCAAAGTTGAATCATTAACATTATCTAAAGACTGTTACTGTTTTTATAAGCATGAAAGTATTATGAAAGTATTATGAAAGTACTATCATGTTATTTTAATAGATATCCAGATCTGAGGGCTTTTTTTAATGAACAAACTAGCTCCATGCATTAATTTTTGAATAATATAAAAATAGTAAATTCAGCCTATAACCAAATAATCAAGAAAGAGTTTTGTTCTGGGTCTGTTTAGCACTAAAAAGTATGTATATTCACAATCCCCAGTGGTTTACAAATAGTTATATATGTGTGTGTATGTATATATGTATGTAGATATTTACATGCACACACATATATTTTAAGTGTTTTGGTTTTGGTTTTCTGAGAGGGAATTAGAAAAGAAACAGTATTTCACGTGAAATTGATATTTGAATCAAAGCATTATGGATCCTCTGAGAGCCTTGAAATTCTTTGGGTACAGTTTGAAAGTCAACTAAAGTCATTCACATACTTTCCTAAGTTAATATCCACAATATTCTGTAGTTCTAGAACATTCTCTATTGTGTGCGGAAACTGTGGAAAAAGACCCTGGTAGCTTGCTTTAATACTCCATTTTTTTTATTGCTGAATAATATTCCACTATGCTGATTGCATTTGGCTTATGCATTCATCAGTGGATGATATTTGATTACCATGAATAATGTGACTGAACATTAACAGTTTTATGTGGGCAAAGACTTTCTCTTTTTTAGTATATTCATAGGAATTGATTGGTGGGTCATATAATAACCATATTTAACTAGTTATTTGACAAACTGCCAAACTATTTTCTAGAGTGACTGCAGCATTTATAGCATTCTGCTAGCAGTATATTTGAGTTTCATGTTCTTCATACCCTTGCCAACACTGGGTTATCTGCTTGGCATTGAAGTGGTTAAAGGACTCCACTGATAATTGCAGGTTCATCGTGTAAATAGACCCATTACTCTCATGCGAAGATAAATGTACCTTTCTGCTTCCATAAATATGGCAGTCTAGGAAGCAGTTATTGGGAGCAGTTCTTCCCTGTCCATTAGGGCCACTACAAGTTGGAGGTAGCAGAAGGCAATGGAGTGAATGGAGTGAATGCAAAGTGATGTCTCCAGTTCATGTGAATTGCGTTCGTGTGCTTGCTAATGCACATGTTTTCTATGTAACTTTGTTTCTTATGTTAAGAGAGTGAACACATTTCCTTGCCAGAGACCTTATTTTTAAAATCATTTTACTGGGGACTTGTATACCTCTTCTCACAATCGATACATATATACATTTTGTCAAGCACATTTGTAAATTTGTTGCCATCATCATTCTCAAAACATTTTCTTTCTACTTGAGCCCTTGGTATCTGCTCCTTCTTTTTCCCTTCCCTCCCCACCCTTTCCTCATGATCCCTTGATAATTTATAAGTTATTCTTATTTTGTCATATTTACACTGTCAAATGTCTCCCTTCACACTTTTATGTTGTCCCTCCTCCAGGGAGGAGGTATATGTAAATCCTTGAAATCGGTTCCCCCTTTCTACACCACCTTCCTAGTATTGTCATTCTTAGCACTGGCCCTGAAGGGCTCATCTGTCCTGGATTCCCCGTGTTTCCACTTCCTATCTCTACTAGTATATATCCTCTGGTCTAGCTGGATTGTAAGCTAGAATTGGGATCATGATAATGGGGGTAAGGAAGCATATAAGAACCAAAGGAAAGTTTGTATGTTTCATCATTGTTACACTGCATCCTGACTGGCTCTTCTCCTCCTTGCGACCCTTCTGTAAATGGAAGTTCAGTTGCCTACAGACGGGCTTTGGGTCCCTAATCTGCACTCCCTCCTCATTCATGATGATATGATATTTTGTTCTTTGCTGCCTGATACCTGATCCCTTCAACACCTCATGATCGCATAGGCTGGTGTACTTCTTCCATGTGGGCTTTGTTGCTTTTCAGCTAGATGGCTGCTTGTTTACCTTCAAGCCTTTAATACCCCAGATGCTATATCTTTTTTTTTTTAATCCCCCCCCCCCACTATATCTTTTGATAGCTGGGCACCATTAGTTTTCTTCACCACATTAGCTTATGCACTGATTTGTCTTTAGCGATCGTGTTGGGAAGGTGAACATCATGGAATCTTGCCAGAGATCTTTGATCACCTCTGGAATGCTAGAGGCCAGACTTTCTTGTGTGGAGGAGTGAGTGGGAAGGAATGAAGAGAGGGGTCCTGCTACAGGAAGTAGAGGGGGAGATGGGATTCTTCTTAGGGTAGTTCAACGACAAGCCGAATTCCTTCAGATTTCTTTCTACAGGTAGATTGCTGAAATCACATGACCTGGGCTAATATTCAGATTGGAGCAGGACCTTCTGGGATGTACTTCAGAGCTCCCCCGTGCTACAGAATCCCAGATGTTAGAAATTCCAGGAATAGGCTGATTCCTAGGTTGGTCATAGCTTTTTATGCACCAAATTTGGGGCTTCTCTATTACCGTAGTTGCGTGACCATTACTAATAATGATCAGTGGGGGGAAGATTCCTGCCCTGCTTGCGCATTGTTTGTGGTGGTTCATTGTTCAACTCATGGCAGCCCAAGTAGGGTAGAAAGCAGCCTTGCCTTGCCCTGCACCCCTTCATGATCACTTGTGTGTTTTTGTGCATTGTTGTGGTCAATATGTCAATCCATCTTGTTGCGGATTCCCTTCATCTTTGCTGGCCTCCGCTCTGCCCAACATGAGCTCCCAGGCCCTCACCAGCCCTTCCTAATGATGTATCCAAAGAAGGGAGCCATAGTCTTAGAGAGTAATCTGTGTACTCTAAGACTTTCATTGACAGATTATCGGGAGTAGATTGCCAGGGCTTAGTTTTCTCTCTTAGCCATTAAGCTTTACTGTGGATTATCCAGCTGCTATTTTAAATACTGTTGGCATTGCATACAGTACCCACACCCAAGCCTCCATGGATGCCTGATCTTATCTCAATAGGAACAAGATACAGTGCTTCTGAAAAATCTTTAAAAGCACCTACATGATAGGAATTTATAGAAGGTAGTACTGATTCAATTCCCTCTTTTCGTTGTACCTGTACGGGTACAGTTTTAAACTTAGATTCCACTGGAAGAAATGAGCATTCATATTTGGCAGTTGGCTCGTCATTTAAAATACTGGCCTTCGGTGCTTAGAACTGTGCTCTGACCTCATAGCTGAGAATTTCGGCTAGCTCTGAGCCAGAATAGTGGGCCTTAGGCTAGGTTTCTTGGCATCCTTTTCATGGGATACCCTCGCTGGGTCTCTCTATCTGCTGGACAAAGCCAACAGCACCTCCACCGTGGTCAGCGCCTGGCACCTGCCTTTCCTTTGCTCCAACTCTGCAGCCTTGGACAGCCTTTTCAGCTGCGTGGATTGAGTCAATTAAGTGGTGCTTCCTGTCTGAAAGTTGCTAGGTAATTTCTGTCAGCTCTTGGGGCTTGCTCCTAACACACTACAAATAAAATCAATAGAAGGCTGTTTCTTGGTATGCCACGTCATTTACTTGCCCTGGGAAAACCCCTCAGTTTTGGGGTAAAATTGAGTAATGAGTGTGGGTTTTCAAAAAAAGAAGCCTGGTGTGCTTGGTCAGGAGGCATCATGAAAGCAGCCACTTCCTGTGGAACCCAGAGCAGTGCCTGTTTTAGGGAACAGTTGGTGACTTTCAAAGTGGGAGCTCTTTGAGAATCCAGGCTGGATCTTGTTTGCCCTGATCCCCAAGGAGGCTGAGAACAGTGAGTGCTCACTATGCCCGTGTAGCAAAATGACCTTCATGGGGCTGTGTCCTAGAAGAGCTGTGATGTCTCAGGTGACAGACTTTCTTTGTCAGCAGATGTTTTGTTGTGTCCTCGTGGCCAGTGTCTTTTCTCAGTGCAGGTATGTTGGGTCCCTAAAAGGATGTCATGGGGCCCCACACAGACACATTTTTTAGGACTTTGGGGTGGGGGGAGCAGAAAGTGGGATGAAGAGGTGTAGCGAATTGGGGCTTGGAGAATAGCATAATGCAAGGATGAGAAGCTTGAGTGCAGATGGGTGACCCTGAAGGGGTGCCCAGGATTTAGGGTGAGAGCAGACCATTAGGTGCTGAGGGTAGGACAGAACAGACAGAGGAGGTTGTGTTATAAAGTCGCCCGAGAGGTGTCGGAGCCAAATTGCCTGGGCAGCATGATGCATAGCGCCGTACTGTTGTGTGTGGACTCCGAGTGTGCATTTCTAGCAGGTGTTGCTATCGCTGCTGCTGCTGGAGTCCCATGGTGAGGACCACTGGCTTAGCGTTCAGGGGCTGGCAGACTTCAGCAGGACAGATGATAAGTAGTTTAAACCTTGTGTGCCCTCAAGTGTTTGGGTCATGTGTTCTGTCACTTTTGCACCCTCTTAAACAGGAATAAATCATGTTTGGCCATATGTAAGTGGGCTGTTGGGAGCGGGGGCAGGGGGGTGAGGAAGGGATGAGAGGAAGAAGAGGAACTCTTATGACCTACAGCTCTTCGGGTGGGATGGGTGAGGAGGGGGTGAGAGGAAGAAGAGGGTGGTTTAATAAGCCCTGGACCGTCCCTTCGCCACCACGTGAGAGCTGATTGACCTCGGCCTGTCTGTTGTCCTCTGTGCACAGGGATGATAGGGGTAGCTCTTCAGATCCACAGCTCCCAGGAGGCTGCAGTGAGCTACAGCAGGATTCATTGAGAACAGTGCGTGGAAGATGCTGTTGCTTGGTGTCCTTGGATTGGCGCCGGACTTGTGACCACCCAGCATGCACAGTGGAGCATGTGCCATGCCATCTGGTCATGTGCCAGGCCCTTGGGCAGTTGCTGATTAGACCCCTAGTGGTCCATAGAGTTTCCACTCACTAATATAATTGCCAGGCCATGTCTCTGGAAGCTCTGATGAAGTCTGTGCAACATGATGGCAGCACACAAGCCTGCACTAATAGATGCAATGTGTGACATCATTAGCCAGAAATCTACCCATGTCTCTTGCATGGGGGATTAGAGTTCTGTCCCTGACCCCCTTACCTGCCCTTACCTGCAAATACTCAAAACTCAGACTCACTGCCATTGAGTCAAATAACTAGTATTTTAGTTATTATTTATTATGTATTATGATTAGCAGCTGTACGACCAACTCACTCATAACTGCTGGTAGACAGGCAGTGAATGAAGCCAGCTACTCTGTGTTTATAGTACAGAAATCTCTGAAAACTCATTGTTCAAAATTCAGTATCATTTCTTCCCGGGTGACTAGGGAAGGAAGTCCTTAGAATTGAAATGTGTGCATACTCTGAAATACCCCTGAATTGGCCCCCAGTAAGAGATCCCTGCCATGCTTGAAAGGTGGTGCCCTTGCCTTTGGGCCCAGCCTCTCCCCTGAGGGCATGTGTCCTGGAGCCCATCGGTAACCTATGTGAGGATCCCACTTTGTGGGCAGCTCTGATTTGGAACTCCAGAGAAGTCTGTGCTGTGCTGGTGTCAGAGAGGGACTGCCACCTGTTTTGACACAGTGCCATCTAAGTGCTCATTTTGACCCCCCCGGTGGGAGTGAAAGTGGCATCCATGGTGAAGCCACTTCAGCCTGTTTCATATTTCCTGTGTTGCCATGAGCACGCAAGCAGGGAAGTACAGCTATAACCTGCTGATTGGCCCCAAAGACTACTGTCTGCAGGGATCGCACAGTTGCCTCTGGCTCATGGCCATTGTATGAAGGAGATGTTGCCCAGTCCTGTGCCATCTTCCTGAGTGTTGGTGTATTTGAGTCCATTGTTGTCTTTGTTGTGCAATTCCAGCTCATGAATGTCTCTCTTGTTTTCACAAAGCCTCTACTTTACCAACTGTGATGCCCTTTTGTGGGCATTTGTCTTTGCTGAGGACATGTCCAGAGTAAGCAAGCTCAAGCCTCTCTTTCTCCTTGTTTCTAGATGATTGAAAACCCTTTGTAACCCCACCCCCCACCCTCACCCCCCATACACACTGGGTGCCCTTGGTGCATCTGTCCAGTGCTGCACAGATTACCTGGGGTCCAAAGAGATCTGGCTTCTCACTACCTGTAGGGCCTAAGTACTATGGAGGTTCCCACCTGCCCCCCAACCCTAGCTGATAACTCCCGAGGGAGCATCACTTCCTTGTTCTATTCTCTAAGTATGTGTACCTCTTCTTGCCAGAAAGGCAGAACAATTTGTCTGTAAGTTCAAATTACAGTTACACACAGTACCTGATAGAGATCCAACCCCACTTCCGGGTTGTTTTTTTTGCTGACCTTCAGTAAGTACTAGTTCCCATCTCCCTCCACCTTGTCTTGCAAGGTTTGTGCATCTTCACAGCTTTTGCTGTCTTAGAGGTTTCCCCTCTCAGATTACAGATTCTGAATCATAATATCACATATTAGGGCTAAGCCCTGGTGGCGTAGTGGTTGTGCGTGGAACTGCGGCCCACTGGGTTGGGGGTTCAAATCCAGCAGCAAGGCTGGACCTCTTCTCCCACCACCAGAGGGCAGTGAGGCCCAAAAAACAAGACAAAACAAAATTATCACATATTGAATCAGCTAATTTTTGAAATGGAGGTTCCTGTTTGTGTTAGTCTGGGTAGGACTAGAGAAACAAATTTACAGAGACACATATGTGTATAAGAAGGAGGTTTATAAGTAAGAGCAATTGATATTTAGAAAACATCCAAGTCCAGTGAAGTTCAAGTTCATAACTGTGGGGTGCCAGTCCCCACAATCTAATGGTCCAAGGAGAGGTTGTATAAGTGAGGGGTAGAAGCCAAGTCTGTGCAGAGAGCATCTCCAAGGAACTGAGTCTATAGTCTGTCACCTCCATGGAGGAAATATGAGATTTCCCAGAATTCTCAGAGAAAGCCATGCCCACACTGAGATCTCATTGACTACCTCCAGATTGACAGGCTAGTAATGGATGTTCATTACTCTCCCAATCATGAAATTGACACCAAGTACATGACCGTCACAATAGGGTCCAACAGTCCCCAGCTCAAGAGATGTATATTTCATTACTGTGGTGAAGCAGATCTTGAAGGAACCTCAAATTATGGCAAGACAGTCCACGGATTGGGTGTCCCACAGGTAGTATAGTTTGCAAATTGAGGCACAGAACAAGCAAGGCAGCTGCATATTGGTCCGATGGTCAAATTGCAAGAGACTAGAAAAGTGAGACTTGCGTGTCTCTGCCCTTCAAGTAGTCCCACATGTGTTTATTGGCCAGATTGGCACAGTAAACCTACCTATCACAACAGGCTAAACTCCACCCCTTCACTCTTAAGTCTCAAATTGACAACAGACTGTGTAAATACCACACTGCTTTAGAACTGTTTAAGGGAAACAGGATTTTCTGGTTGATTGCACCATATCTCTTCTTGCCACGTTGCTAACTTTCTTCCTTCTCCACAGCATAATGGAAGTGAGGGAAGGACGTCGACTGATGCAAGAGCCTGAGTGAGACCGACCCCTTGCCAGCGCAGGTGCAACCATGCGTTTGAGTCTACCTTCTGTGCTGTAATTGCTGAGGACCCGTGAAGACTACGGAGCACAATGGCTCTCTTTACTCCCTGGAAGTTGTCCTCCCAGAAGCTGGGGTTTTTCCTTGTGACTTTCGGCTTCATTTGGGGTATGATGCTCCTGCATTTCACCATCCAGCAGCGAACTCAGCCTGAAAGCAGCTCCATGCTGTGCGAACAGATCCTGGACCTCAGCAAAAGGTACATCAAGGCACTGGCAGATGAAAACCGGAACGTGGTGGATGGGCCATATGCTGGAGTCATGACAGCTTATGGTAAGCACTGTTCCAAGGGGCCGATCCTGGGGGAGGGGGCGTACGGCTTTGCCTTGATGGGACCACAAAGACTCTTAAGGCATGGTCTTGACAGGGTTCAAATGTTTTTGCCCACTACCTCCATGGATGTTCATTGCAAATCACACACAAGGGTAGGTGTGTTTCTTGAAAGATGATACCCTATTCTTGATACTGTGCTGTACTGCCTTGCATACACATACAACTTACCGCACAAGCGGTGGGTTGTGGGCAGTCCAGGGGGTGTTCTGCCAGTTGTTTTTAATTTGCAGGTAGCTGCCTCTCCCCTTCTTCCCACATCTGAACTTCATGACCTCATCTGGGAGTATGTTTAGAGAATTCAGAAAATGTTCTCATTATCTTTCACTAAACAAAACTTAATTGGGGCTCTTGGGATGAGACAGGGAGGGATGAGGAAGAATGTTCCCGGGATTCCCAGGAGCCCTGAGCTGAGCGTGCACCTCCTCCAGGTAGTGCTTCAGACATACATGCAGGCATGCATGCTAGCTGATAGTGGTGGCCTTTGGTGTGAATTTATCTATTTGTTTGGTTTTACTACTCTTGCTTATTATCTCCTGATTTCTCTCACCCCAGAAGAAATCTTTCTTACTCATTTTTTTTTTTGTTAGGGTCTCACACAAACCTTTTTTTATTTTAATGAGGTAGGACATAAAAACCTTATGGAATATAGCTTATTGTTTTCATTTGGCAGTGCAATCTTGAAGTGTCTTAATATGGGAAATTTTGGAATCCGTAGACCAACCTGGAGAAAAGGACAAAGAGAACAAATGCCATAGAAACCTGCCACTTCAGCGGGGGGGGGGGGGGGGGGGGGGGGGGGGGGGGGGGGGGGGGGGGGGTTGCTAGGGGCTGGGAGCCTAACAGCTGATAAGTACAAGAGTGAAGACACTGTTCTCAAACTGACTGTGCCAGCCAGTGCCCAGCTCCTCTTCTTGAGATGACTGAACTGTGGAATTGTATGTTTTCTGAATTTTATGATAATAAAATAGTTAATTTACAAAAAAGAAAAATCTGTCGTTCCTGGAAATAATCACGATTCATACTGCAATGCCTATCCTGATACTTCCCATACATTTGTGAAAAATTATATATACATAAATGCTTATAAAACAAAATTTGAGAAGGAAACTTGGATTACGTGTTGCTGGGCAATACCCAGCTTTCCTGGCAACAGTCGCTTGCTCTCCCGAGTGGACTTGATGTGTCCTCAGTGACCTGGTTTCCCTGCTCGGTGTCAGAGCCAGGCTTTGGGGGTCTTGTGTGAACAATGCACAATGGGAAAGAAAGACAAGGGTGGGGCTGGGAAAGGTG
Source organism: Nesogale talazaci (assembly GCA_004026705.1). Lineage (NCBI taxonomy): Eukaryota > Metazoa > Chordata > Mammalia > Afrosoricida > Tenrecidae > Nesogale > Nesogale talazaci. The sequence goes on along the minus strand of PVJH01003754.1, from coordinate 106,730 downwards.
AAGAACAATGTGTAAACCAATCAAGGAAGATTCCAAGTACTGATTCTGAAGATGTACAACACAGAGTAAAGCTTCAGTTAAAACACAGCACAACACGAATATTTATGGTTAAAGAAATAAATAATATATATAAAGCTCAAGGGATTTGGATGCTTTTATTTCATACAGAAAATTTTATTTCATTTACTTTTCTTTGGAGAAAATGGTTACTTTTAAGGAACAAAGTTGAGATTCTATTTGAGTGTTTATTATTTGCGTTACTTCATTATCTCCTTTTTTTTTCAATCCAAGATTTGATACTCTTTTTCTGCATTGTCTTTTAATGCCTGTAAGTAAAATTTCACACTTTATAATCTGGTCGAATAAAAACCTGAGATTCTTTTGAGAGCCCACCTTTAAAAAACAGCCAGGTGTTTTTCAGAGGGTGCATTTTCAGTGAGAGCTCCCCAGAGTGTTGCTGCCCCACCAGAAAGAAGGCAACGTCTTCTTGTGACAAGTGTGTATGATGTAACATTAAAGTTTTTGCTTATAGATAGCCAAGGTTGGGAGAAATAGGGGATAAATCCGGTCCTGATTAACTTTTTCTGTTGACCATCATCACTCATATCTCTTCTTTGGAAGTAATGAAGTATGGTAAGTTTAGAGTAAACAATTTACAGTCTTTCCATTTCTCTAGTTATTTTCGGAGGGTTTTATTTTTTATGTACAGCTACAACAAAAAATTTCATAGAGCAGGTTGACCTTCCCTTTCTAAAGGAGCAGGATCTTGTCTTAGATTTTTGACCTCACAAAGATACCACCCCCAATGACAGCACCAAACTATCCTGGAGCTGTCTGTCAGGATTGCTGCCACCATATGTGCTTGGAGAAGGGAACTCTCAAAAACCCAGAGGGGCAGTTCTCTTCTGTTCTGTAGGGTTACCGTGATGTAGAACGGACAAGTTGGCAGTGACTAGTTTGGTTTGGAAATTACTTAGAAAGGAGCCCTGGTGGTGCCTTGGGTAACAAATCCTGTTCCTCTCCATAGCAACCAGATGTGACCATCTGCTTCCATAAAGATTGACAGCCTTAGAAATTCTGTTGGGGCAGTTCTGCTCTGCCCTGAAGGATCGCTGTGAGTAGGGGACAACCGCACAACAGTGAGCTTGATTGTTTTTTGGTTTATGTGCTTAGATTCATAGGACTTTGGAGCTCCAAGGAACAGTTAAATATATTTATTCCAGCTTCCCCCCTTTACAGATGAACTTTGGCAAAGCAGTTCTTTTTCTACAAAGAAATGAAGAAAAACAAAGACTCCATTAGCAGCTAGTCTATCACACACTACTGTATTTTTCTTACCTCAAATCAACTTGACAGAGTGTTCTTTGGAGCAACTTTCTGGAGTTGTAATGTACTATGCATGGAACCGGGACGTGGATCAAGAGCCAGTTTTGTGAACAGAGCAATGGAATACTACTGTATGGTTTAAAAGCAGCAAAGTGTTGGATTCTTTCCATTTGTATACCAAGCAAATAATCAGAGAAGCTGGATTAGATAAAGAAGATTGGGGCTTCAGAACTGCAAGAAGGCTCATTAACATCCTGCCAGACAGGGATAATACAACCTTGCTTTCTGAGTGTGTAGTCCTGAAGCACTTGATGATGAAAAGCAAGCATTGTAGCTCTTAATTTTGATTACAACTCAATGTGAAAACAAAACAAAACAAACTGACTGCTCTATAGTCTACTCTGATGCATAGAAGATTCTATTGGACAGGGTAGAACAGTTCCTGTCGTTTTCCGAGACTATAGCTCTTTAGAGGAAAGCCTGGTCTTTCTTGGAGCAGCTGGTGACTTTGAACTGCTGGCCTTACAAAAGCAGCAGTAAAGAAAAGTGTTAGACAGGGTTCTCTAGAGAAATAAAGTCAGGACACTAATAATTCTATATATATATGCATAGATGATAGATAGATAGAAAGATATCTAACATAAGAAATAAGCAGTTAGCTAATCTATAAAGCTGTGTAAACGGCTTGGTGCAACTCACTTCCTTGAGACAGCTAGTACACTGGTAGTCGTTCAAGTTTTTTTTTTCCCCAATAATTTTATAGGGGACTCTTACAGCTCTTATAACATTCAGTACATCATTTGTGTCAAGCATATTTGTACACACGTTGCCATCTTCATTTCCAAATATTTTCTACTTGAGCCCTTGGTATAAGCTCTTCTTTCCCCTTTCTTTTTTTTTTTTTTAATATAAATCATTTTATTGGGGGCTCATACAACTCCCATCACGGTCAATACATACATAAATTGTATGCAGACCACATTTGCACACTATTGTCATCATCACTCTCAAAATATCCTCCTTCCACTTGTCCACCAAGTAGTCCTCTGTAGAGCAATTCAGGCTATCCCGCCACATGGAGCAAACAACAAGGCAGGTCACGAACAGTCAGCCAGATGACAGGATCTGACAGTCCCCAGTTCAAGAGATGTAGATTCTAGGAGTGTGGCAAAGCAGGACTTAAACCTCAACTCACAGCGAGACTCCACAGATTAGGTGTACCACGGGTAGTGTAGCTTGGAGATTGAGGCACAGGACAAACAAGGCAGCCACTGGTCTGAAGACCCAAGAGCAAGAGACAAAGGCGAGGTTCACTGAGCCATTTCTATCTCTGCCCTTCAATTGATCTCACATGTGGTCATTGGCCATGTTGTTACAACAAACCTACCTATCTTCTTTGGCCATGTTGGCACAACAAACCTACCTATCACAAGAAATCCAATGGTTCATTGCATTGGGTAAATCTGCACAAGACCTCTTTGAAGTGTTGAAAAGCAGGCTATTAAGAAGTCCCCAACCCAAACCATGGTATTTTCAATCACCTCATATATATGTGACAGTTGGGCCGTTAGCAGGGATGACCAAAGAGTCTATAGATCATGGTGGTGGCAAACAGTATTGGACTGTCAAAAGAACAAACAAGTCTGTCTGAAGAAGTACAGCTGGAAGTTTCTTAGAGGCAAGGATGGGAGAACTTCATCTCACTTACTTTGAACAGTTTATTAGGAGAGGCCAGTCGTTGGAGGACATAATGCTTCTATAATGTGGTCCATTATATTTGGTGGAGGGACAGTGAAAAAGAGGAAGACTCTCAAGGAGATGTATGTACACAGTGGCCACAACAGTGGGCTTAAGCAGCAGAACAATCAGGAGGATGGGGCAGTGTTGCGTTCTGTTGTGCATAGGTTTGCTCTTAGTCGGAACTGACTCAATGGCCCCCTGACAACATGTTTATGGGTTTGAGGTTTGAGCTGGGCGAAAAATGTAATTGGAAAATGACAGAAATTTACTGGGAACTCTTTGAAGCTTGCTTGTATATGAGATGTGCCAGGATCCCTCTGAGTCCAACTTCCCAGTGTCAGCACTGGATAGCAATTTTGTTGCTGATTGTGCAGTTGAGGAGGTTTAACTACATCCCTGGTCTGTACCCATTAGTTGTCAATTACAACCCCTTCCCCACTGTGAACATCAAAAAATCACCAAAGACAGCGCCCAATGTCAACATTACCCTCACTCCCCACCTTTGAGACTCGGTGCAATAGGAGTAGAAATAACAAACACTTTCTAACACAATTGTCTAGTGGCAGTTTTGGCTTTTACTAGTTATCACATGATGGCATAACGCCCTCCTCCCCCACTCAGTTCCCAGTTCAAGCCACTGATAGCTTTGATAGAGTCAAGTGGGTTGAGCCAGAGGTTGCTATGGTCCAGGCACAGTCCTGGAAAGCTGAGAGCCATCCCAACGAATCCATCAGTCTCACTTAGGAAGCTGCTGCAGTTCACATCAGGCAGAGTCGAGAAGTATTCAGTGATTTCCCCAGGACCATCAACTTGCAGTCTCTCTTCTGCCACAAAGTAGTCCTTGTTCAGTGCGCTCGCTAGATGGCCGTGCTGGAAGAGCCAAGAGCTGCTCCCTGAGGCTGAGCCCACCGTGGGTCAGGGTTGAATGAATCTAGTGACCGTGCAGTGAATCTCCTCTCACCTTGCACTACCACAATCCAAGGCTCTTGGGGTCTTTTTCGGATGTGGCAGGTGTCTGAAGCATCTCAATGGCTTTATTTAGATTTTACTCATGTACCACAATCTTTAGGTTTTACTCATTTAGTAGGATCCTTGGCATGAGATTCCAGAGGAGGATACAGCAAACTATGGATCTGTGGGTCATATTCAGCTCTGACTATTTTGGTAAATTAAAATTTCATTGAGACCCAACCGTGCTCCCTTTCCCTGTGTATTGTCTGTGACTGCCCTCATGCTACAGAACCAGAGTTGACCACAAAGCTGGACATCTTCACTATCTGCCCTTTAAATGTTTCTTGTCCCTTAATCAGTCTTTCCGTGTTTTTGAGTTATTTGGGTGAACCCAAGTTCTTCCACCCTTCTCTTTGGCTTACTCCTGGTGCCTTCCCTACTCTCCATCCTGGCAGGGTCTGAGGGGCAGCTGGCAGTTGTACTGGAGGAGTGCGGCTTGTGGAGCGTGCTGGCTTGGTTTGGCCACACCTTGGTGGCACTGGCTTCCATTTCATCAGGTGACTGAAGCTTGAGTGAGAGGCTGTGTGTCAGGTGCCTTTATGCCGTCGATGTTGCTTGATTTGCACTCAAACGATAATAGAGCTTTCCAACATTACCTGAAGTGCCACCCCCCCCCCAACCCCCATCCCTCTTCAGCCCTAGTTGACGATTCAAAAAGATGCTTATGAGTTATTTTTAGACTTGGTCATTTAAGGGACTTGGAAACTCGGACTTCTTCCATAAAGTGCGTGTGGGACAGAGCATTCATTCATGCGGTGTGAGGGATTCCTGTGTGTGCCTGTCATGCCTGAGAGCAGCATGTTGGACCTTTGGCAGCTCAGCCTTCATTCCTAGCTTCCAGAATAACGGGGTGGGCTGGCTGCCTGTCAGTATTGTGGCAGGTTGGGTGAGTCTATCACTCACCTTAGTAAATGCCACTCTTGTTTTAAGGTGAATTTGATTTTTGTATCTTAATGGTCTGACCCAAATTCTGATCCCTAGTGATCACCTCTTATCTAACAGGTCATCATCATGTGCATTCTCTAGTGAACATAAAGGGAACATGAAACAGGTAGGACACTGCCCTTGTGATTCACATATTGTTCGTTCTGAGCAGCTGGCCTGCTCGATTCTTTGGGTCCCGAGAGCTGCCCCCAGAGCAGTTACCAGCCCGGACTGCAGCTTCTGGGTGCTTCTCCACTTTCTCTGCCAGCTGCCACACCCAGACTCTATTTGAGGGCTGTCCAGCTTCTGCCTTGACCTCTGGCCCTGTGACCCTATTCCTCCCTCCCTTCTCTTATCTCCTGGTTCCCTGAACTTCTGCACTGTCCCTTTGTCTGGCTTTGACCAGTCAAACCTGACAGGTAAATTTGTGTGCTTTTTGGTTGATGTCTGTCAACTGGTATTCTGGCTTTGGAGCTAGTGGTTGCAAAATGACAGATAAGAGTGGTCCATTCAATGATGTCTTCCTTGGAGGGGAGAGAGAAAAAATAAACAAGGGAATGTCAGTAATAAATTCTAGGCAGAAAAAAAATGGCCTATTAAGCAGATATGATAAAAGCTTCTTGGGTCAGTTTGTGTTCTTCAGAGAAATCAAATCCATGGATATCTATGAGGGGACTTCAAAGAAAGTTTGTAGAAAGTGAAGTGAAAAGATAAAAAGTTAACTAATATAATACAGACTATATCAAGTTGAATATCTTTTTGTAAATGTTGATACCAACCATTCAGGCCATCCCTAAAGAAATGAAGTCCTGGGAATTTAGCTATGCCAATCCCATTTATTTATTTTTTTCTTTTCTTTCATTCTATGTTTCAACACGATGAAGACATACGGGTGCCCTTTAAAGATTTTTTTTTTTTTTAATTAGGAACAAAAAGAAGTTAGAAGGAGCTAAATCAGGCCTGTAACCTGGATGTTAATGGTTTCTCATCAAATGTCTCACTAATTGCTCTCCTTTGATGAAAGGAATGCCAGGAGCATTGCTGTGGTGAACAACTTTCTGGGGAAGTTTTTCTAAATAAAACTTTGGCTCACTTTCTCAAAACATGGCCTTTATTAATTAGCAGATATTTGTGTTCTTTTCCCATCCTGCAGGTCAACTAACAAAATGCCCAAGCATCCCAAAATACTGTTGCCCATGGCCTTTGCACATGTGCAGTTCACTTTTGCTCTGACTTGGACCCCCTTCCACCCTTGTGTAGCCATTGCTTTGATTGTGCTTTGTCCTCAGGAAAGCCATTTTTATCTCTTAGTCCAATACTTAGAAGAAATGCTTCAGTATTTCTAGTTTTGATTCTAGTTTGATTCTAGTTTTGATTCTTGATTCTAGTTTTAAAAAATTTGCATCAAAATCTCTCATCTGCAGTTTATCTGGTTTTTTTTTTAATAGCCTTATTGGCATATGTTTCACATGTAATAACATTTAACCATTCAGTCATATTAAGAAAATTTTCTTCTAGTAGTCAGTGTTATTAGCTTGTCATTGCTCACCATCCTCCCCTATCATGCCCTTGGGTAATTATTGATCCAGTACTTTCCTTATATATTTACCTATTCTGGATTTCGTATGCAGAAAATTGTACAAAACAGATAGGAAGCAAAAAAACACCCTCTCCCCTCAAAACTGATTAGACAAATGTTTTTAAAAATCTCTAAAAAAGAAAGCAGGTATGGAACAAGGACAACAACACCATTTCTCTAATAAAGGAAGGAAAGGAATCATGAGGATCGAATGAGAAATAAATGACATGGAGTAGGGTGGGGGAGTAAGCAGGATTAGAAGATGGTTCTTTCAAAGGATAGACCACTAGAAAACTTAAGGAAAGCTGGGAGGGCGGAAGGAAAGAGGCAACTACCCATGTGTCATTACAACAGATCCAAATGAAATGAAAAGTATAATAACACACTACTAAAAAAAGAAAAAAGCAGGTAATATTTAAAAAACTGAAATAACTCTAAAATGGGTTAATAGGGAGATCAAATAATAAGGTATTACATTTTAATCAACAACATCTTCCATTAACGATTTTTGTAATACTCTCACATCCCTGGACTATGATCAAAAGGCATACACCAGAAGCTTAGTCCAGGTAGAAAGCCTGCAAATGGATTTAGGGCTTCCACTCTCACCCATAATCTCCTGAACACTGAGTATTCACATTTGAAGATCTGACCCCATTCCCTCCTTCAGATTTGGAGGTTACTGATCACAACCCTTGAGTCACACAGCCTAGGGTGTTTCTTCCATGTGAACTTTGTTAATGACTCACTAACATATCTGCTTGTTTGAAGACAAACCTTTAGGCGCTCAGGAACTATTCTTTCTGATAGTCAAGCAACGTCTGGTGTCTTCACCATGCTTTGCTACAGTCCCCATGTCTTCCGTGGTCTCTCCATGCAGGCGTGCATCAAAGATGGCCTTATGATAAGAACTAACGTTATTAGTTTGGGGTTAGAATTATGTGTGAACTCAAAATCCATTCATTTATTTATGGTTTATATATATCTTGGGATCACTTTAGAAACATTATCATTTTATCATATAGAACATTTTAAATCACCCCTCTTTGGCATAAGGTAATTATATTGATTGAGTCATTGATTTTGCCTGTGGTATAGAATTTAAAATAATGTTAAGAAAAGGAAATTACTCAGTTGTTGAGAGATGTACTACTGACAAGACACAAAGTTGACACAAAGTCTCCACAAAGTGGAGACGCTCTACTGACAAGAGAAGTTGGCAGTGTAGACCCTGAATCCTAGGAACTGGAGGAGCTGGAGGAGAAGCCACACGGGCTTATCCTGAGGGAACCAGACCTCTGAAGCTGGAAAAGCCACAGAGAGACCCCTGCCAGCGCTGAGATGCATCAATAGATACTGCTGATGAACCCTGAGCCCTGGAAACAAGGAGCCATGGGGAGACCCCTGTTAGCACCAGGATGCTTCTATGCTGCTGGATTCACAAGACTCTATACCTGTCATTGTCCTGGTGTCATTTCATGTGCTTCATGAGTCAGAAGGAGACTTCATAGACTGGTATCGGACGTATGTTATATTGCTTTGGAGAAATATACTGCAACTTTCCTCTGCTTCTCAAATGTTTCCTCCCACCCACTATCATGATCACAATTCTGCCAGACAGATTCTGCTAGACCAGGGGATGTACACTGGAGTTGGAAACATGGGGAATTTAAGATAGATGATCCCTTGGGACTAGTGGGGGGAGTGGTGATACTGGGAAGGTGGCGGGATGGTGGAGTAGAAAGGGGGAACTAATTTCAGGAATATGGCCTCCTCTCAGGTGCGGACAACAGAGGGGTGGGTGAAGGGACACATTCATTGGACAGTGTACGATATGAAAAGGTAATAAAAATTTGTAAATTATTAGGGGTTCATGGGAAGGGGAGGGGAAATATGGGGAGCTGGAATTAAAAAAAAAGAACTAGCGGAAAGGGGAAAAGAGGAGCTTATACCAAGGGCTCAAGTAAAAAGTATTTGGAAATGAATATGGCAACATGTGTACAAGTGTGCTTGATACAAATGATATATTGAATGTTATAAGAGCTATAAGCCCCTAATAAAATCTATATTTAAAAAAATGTTGAAGAGCAAGGATGTGCCACTTTGAGAACTGAGGTACACCTTACCCAACTGTGGTATTTTCAATCACTTTGTGTACATATGAACATTGGACACTGAATAAGGAAGACTAAAGAACAATCAATACATTTGAATTATGGTGCTAGTGAAGGGTATTGAAAGTACCATGGACTTCCAAAAAAAGAAATAAATCTGTCTTGGAAGGATTGCAACCAGAATAGTCCTGAGTCATATTATCAAGAGTGACCAGTCCCTGGAGAAGCACTTCATGCTTGGTAAAGTGAAGAGGCATGAACAGGAAGATGTTCAAGTAGATGGATTGACACACTGGTTGCAACAGAGGATTCACAATTAATTATGAGTATGGTACAGTATTTCATTTTGAGATGCACTTAGCGTTTCTGAGTTGGAACTCACTTGATGACACCTAACAACAACATGTCATGTATGTTTACACACACACACACACACACACACACACACACAGTCCCTTCAAGGCTTCCCAAAGTTCATGGAACTGGCACACCAAGGAGCTGCCTAGCAATGGAGATCTTGGCAGAGCACACCAGACAGAAGGTTACTGCAGTAGGAATAGGGGGTCATGAAGCAGCATGGGAGGTGATTTGGGCAGGCCCCAAATGATAAAGGCCTGTAGGCTGAAGATATTTGAAGCGAAAGGCAGATAAAGAGCGAGGGAGATGTTGAGGATGTTTTTGTAAGTGAATATGCCTGGTCTTGTGCTGGCCATAGGTTACCCCAAGATCCATTGCCTACTCTTCATGAGTTCTTCCTGCTTCCTTAAGAAGGTGCTGCACAAGTGATGTGGGGGTTAGAAGACAAGGTAGAGCTTTGGTTTACTAGACAAGTCAGTATAAAGGTGGCTGTGTTAACTTGATGCCCATTCTAAGACAAAATATTAGTAAGATTCTGCTCAGAAACCATTGGGAGGCTCCCACCATGAATTTGGCATGACCCAGAGGTGGTGTTCTGAACAACTCTGTTGCAGATCTAGGTAACATTCTGAGTTTCTAACAAGAGTTTTTACATGTATTTCATCCCATTCCGAAGTGAATGATTAGAAGTAGTGTTGGTCAAGTATTAGCATTTTTCTACTTGCTGTTTATTTTTTTCCCTTTGTCTCTGCTTCTAAAAATAGGACCAGTGGACTCTTTGGAAGGCTGTGACTTTTGTTGATGATAATATAAAGCAAAATATTTCCACGGTTTCTACTTTCACCAATTGGAGGCACTGATTTTCAAGTTCCACAACTATCCTTACATTTTCTGACTTGTTCCTTCTTTAAAATAGATTCACTGGTCCTCACAGGTCTTCAGTTTTTTTCAAGTTGTTATTTTCAATTAGATCCCAAGGCTAGAGTTCTTTAAAGAAGTTAATGCTTAAGGTAGACTTTTTGTTTTCACTAAACTAAATGTTGTTTAATTTTAATATGATTTCAGAGGGTCTTTTTGATTTAAGGTGTAAAGATTATCTCAGGGCAGTGGAGTCAGGCATTTCTCTCCCCTTCATGACTCCCCTGGAAGTGTGAACTTCCTTTGACATTTCCCCTCCTGGGAAATTATTTGCTTGTTTCAATCAGCTATTATAGTATTTCTTTGTGATTTTGATTTATATCTCTTTGGTTAAGGAGGCTGAACTTCTTTTCAGGTTTTTGGTGATCAGTTGAATAACCTCTTTGGTGAATTGTCTGATCAAACTCTTTGTCATTTTATCATCGTTATTTTTCTATTGGTTGTTAAGTTGTTCATTTTATAATTATTTTGGTTACTAGATTCTTGTCAGATATATGGTGCCTGAAAAAATTTTCTTGTTGGTAATGTATCTTTTAAATGTTGTCATGAAGTTCACATATGTCTGTCTTACACTGTTTGGAGAGTGGGGTTTTTGTTGAGAGCTATGGGAAACCACCATCCCTGAGGCAGAAATCCCTTATCCTTGAGAGAAATTGTCTGATTTTAGCCCAGAGTGAAACTGGTAGAGGAAAAGCAGTGGTGCTGTTTGTGTGCTTAAGGAGACCTTGATTACTCTGTGGGGTTGGGGTGGTGTGATTAAATAAACGGTCTTCTGCTTCTTTCAAAAGCTTTGTGCTGGGCTGAGCCCTGGTGGCGTAGTGGTTGTGCGCCAGATGGCAGCCCACTGGGATGGAGGTTCAATCCCAGCAAAGGCTGGGCCTCCTACTCCCACCACCAGAGGGCAGTGATGCCCCCCCAAACAAACAAACAAAAAGCTTTGTGCCTACTAATGGCCTTTTCTGGGTCACTTTGAATCAGAATCAACTTGTTGGCTGTGAATTTTTTGAAGGGGCTTGGAATGCTTCCAGCACTGTCTGGTAGCTCTGAGGAGGATCTCTGGAGGTTTTGAGACAAGAAGACCAAAATCAGGTGCATTTTTTTGTGGAAGGATCAGATGGATTCATAAAGTTTCGTTATTGTCTCGTTGAGTCCTTCCCTCAGGCACCAGTGGAGCCTTGCTGGTTGCTAGAGAGGAATGCCAGTGACAGAGATCTTCCTCAAAGATTCACAATATTCCAGCCCTCTGAGGTAGTAGGGCTCCTCACTTTTTCTGGGGGCCATAGCATTGCATGAATGATCTAGTCCCTCTTCATAGCTGGGCCAGTGCATGGCTTCAGAGATTCAGATGAGATCAACAGCCAACGTGCCCTGTTCTTTGAGTTCTGTGGGTTGACTTCACCATACTTCATCCATGTTGAGAATAGCTCATCTTGCCTCTCTTACTATAAAAGTAATAGGGAGTTTTATATCAAACCAAGAGCACATGGGGACTGGTGGGGAAGAAGTTAAAAATAAGAATACTTTTTATTTCCAAGCTCCAGATCTTAACCATTAATAAATTTTCTCTAGTACTTTTCCTATTTAGATACAAATAGATAAGTAGGTGGATGTCTATAGATATGTGCATGTATGTGTATGGTACTAGCAAATAAACTGTCCAACTGTTAATTGAAAAGTTGGCAGTTGAACTCGATGGAAATGGGTTGGGTAAGAGGTGTCTCAAAAGAAAAGCATTGCGACTACTTCTGTAAAATCAGCCACTGCAAATCCTTCAGAGCACCAATGCTTTATGACACACACAGGCTCACCACCAGTCAGAGTGAGCCCGACAGGCTCCTGGTTTCTTTTCTGGTATATGCATAAAAGGGAGTGTCAAAAGTTCCTGGTATATGCATTTAAGGGAGTGGAAAGTTCCTGGAAAGGACAGATAACCCACTCAGGACCAATTATGAGAACAAGGGATACCTGTAGGGTAAGAAGAAGGTGGAGGGAGAAAGGGGGAATGGATCATAATGATCTACATATAACTCATTTCTAGGGAGATGGACAGTAGAAAAATGGGTGAAGGGAGACAGCAGTTGTATAAGATATGGGGGGGGGCAAGGGTTCATTTGGGAGGGAGAAAATGAGCTGATATCAAGGGTTTAAGTAGAAAGAAAATGTTTTGAAAATGATGACAACATGTACAAATGTGCTTGATAAAATGGATGGATGGATGGTGATAAGAGTTGTACAAGCCCCCCTCAGATGATTTTTTAAAAGTCATTTAAGGGAAAAAAAGTTCTTGGAAAAATGGAATTAAAAGGTAATGGAGTATTCCCACAACGTCTTGAAAGCACCGAATGGAGGCCCAGGGGCACATGGACCAAGCACCGCGGTGCTCACTCAACATTTGGCAGTTTGAAGCCCCCACCTAAGCACATCACATAGCCAGGATCAAATATTTGACAATCCCTTCCTGTCCAGATTCCAGCCTCGAAAATCATATGCGATGGTTTTACTCTGCCCTGTGGGCTTGTGAGCATCGACTTCTAGCACCAAACAAAAACATGCCTGCAAATAGAGAGGAGGGTCAGTGAAATATCCTAGGAGATGCATGCAGAGATTGACCCCAGAGAGGATGGCTTCCAACAGGTGTCTGCAGAAGGGGGTGGCTCCAGACACGTGCTCTCAGGAATCTTTCTGGGTCTCGTTAGGGTGACTTACAAACAATAACCCAGTCCAACCAAGACTTCTGAAGGGGCCTCTTGGGCCAGTTAAATTTAAGCCAGAAAGGTAAGGCACTTAGGAGGGAATTAAAAAGGGTTACTCTTGATAGATTTTCTTAGAGGACACAGGACAGTCTTGAGGCCATATGAAGATGGAAGAAAAATGAGATCTTCTGCTTTTGTGAAGATTTATATTCTTGGAAACCCACACGGGGACAGTTCTACCTATCTTACAGGGTCACTATGAGTCAGAAATAATTCTATGGCAGGGAGTTTATTATGCAGAAGTTGTTGTTTTTTTTTTTTTTACAAAACTGAAAACTGCATTGGTGATTTAAGGGGATTTTTTCTCAAGGATTTTCTGTTAGCACAATGCACTTGCTCATTCATTGGTGGTAGCAAGGGCGACCCTGTGAGAATTTGGTTGGGAAACCTTACCCCATCCACTCAACAGTCATGATCTTGCCCCTTCAGACTTCATTTTGATCCTAGAGTTCCACATCAAAAAGGAACACAAATGAGTCCCTGGACTGCCAAACTGCCATTTCAACGTGATGTAAATTAAAGTGTGCAGTGTTTTTGGGAAAGGGTCAGATAGAGGGTACCACCACTTTCAGAAGTGCAGAGACCTAAGTGGAGGATATGTTGGGAAACATAGCCTCACATTTTACCATTTTTGTTTAACAGACAACTCTACAGTTTTGTAGCAGTACTTTGAAAGCTTCCACTATTATATAGGATCTTTGTTAGGGCTATTTTGTATATCAAACCAAAAACCAAGCTCCCTGAAATAGAATTATTTATGACTCATGATGACCGTATTTTGTGTATACAATCTTTAAAACTCATTTTAGCTGTATTTCCTCATACCATTACATATTTGTATGACTGTACACTTCTCCATTTTCATTCATCCACTCAACAAATGTTTATTGAACTCTTGATAATAATAGTAGTGATGATAAACAGAAACGACAAGACAAACTTGGCTTCTGCCCACACTGAATTTACAGTCTAATGATTTGTTTCATGAATGGGTGATCACAACATAAGTTACTCTTGTTGGGCGTTTCTCTTGTTTGTAGTTCTTACCTTTAGCAAAGAGCACTGTTTTATAAGTATTGGCACTTTGCACGGTGATTTGATCCTTGTTATAACTGTGTTATCTTTCTGTTGTAAGGTCACTAAGAGTAACTTAGAAATATGTAATTGATGAGACTTGACGTTTATGTCAGCTGATGGAAATGAAAGGTCGGAGTTAATTCTTTTTGTTAGCACCTTCATTTCTCATTAACACCCTGCCTCTGTTGGGCTTCTCCATTGCAGAGAGAGAGGCAGCTCTGTGGCTGTGTGACATGTTCTCGGCCTGCAGCCATGGTGAAGATGGATTTGAGCGCAGAACAAGGACAAGTGTCAATGATTGTTGTTAGCTGTATGCAGGTATCCAGTTGATTCTTCACCAGCAAATCATGATCAGACCACAACTTAAAGTAGTTATCCACCTTGGCTGGACCTCAGAACTCTTGAAGTATCAATTCTATAGATTACCATCCTTTTTGTGGGAGGTGAGGAGGGGTGGAAGATGGAGTGTAGGGTGGGACTGGAAACCTGCAGCTGAGTGGAGGACCTTTCAAGGGAAGTACCTTCCTTGGACAGCCTCCTAATCTCTGTAGAGCTGGTAAACCAGAGTTTACTGACCAATCTCACAGTGTTCACTGATAAATCTTTTCCTGCCTGTTGGGCCTTGGGCCCTCTATTCTATAGAGACACTGCCCTTTGGATTTCAGGCCCAGAAGGGAGCAGATCCTGGCAGGGGAGGGCTGAAGATGGGCCCACATTCTGAGCCTTCTCCCTGATGGCCTGGCCTCCTAGGAATGAGAAGCCTGCAGATGTAGATTTCAGATCAAAGGACCCCGGCTCCCTTCCCTAGAGAGATACTTTAAATGTCCTCAACTACTTTGATGTAGACTTGATCCGGGCTTAGTAAGTTTTAAGAAGACAGAATTATAGTAGTAAAGAGTCTGTTAGTGATTGAAAATTGTAATTCCACCAAGGACACATTTTACTGCTTATAAAACATAGTGATTAATAGAAAAACTGTCAAACTTGAAAGAATATTTTAACTCATTTCATTATTAAGTATTCCATGGAAATTATTCTTAGAGCTGCAATCTTCCTGGACAGAACACTTACCATTAGGGTCGAAACACCAGTCAAAATCATCTAGGTTTTACAAGTTTAACTATAAAATAAGAGGTGGGAAAAATTTTGTCACCAGAAATATATGATAATTTAGCCTTTTTTGTGGATAGAATATAGTTTCAGACTGTGACTGGTTGGCTGGTTGAGTGGTTGTTTGTTGGGTTTATTCATCAGTTATGCTACATGCTTTTAATAAATACCTATAATGAACCTGGTACCATGCCAGTTGCCAAGGATACAGAGGTAAGCATGGCATCATACTTACCCTGTGTGCTTTCTGATATCATTGATATTATATGGACTGCTTTGACATGTAATGATTTCAATAACTGCTGCAAGAGAAAGTGTCTGCCCACCTAAATTGACTGGAGGGTGTCGAGTTTTTGATAACCTTTTATTTTCTTTTAAAATTTTAAGACAAAGTATTCAAAGGCAGACTACTATTTTAAAAAAGGGAATCAGGTCATTTATTGGTATTCTTTAATTCAATTCTCATGTTTAATGCTACATGATTGGGTAGATGGAGTTGCTCGAACAGGTGACATTAGCAAGTGTTCCTGAAAATATGGTGCAGGTGCAGATGGGAACCCCTGAAAGTAGGTTCAGAAGCGGCAGGTCAAAGATCCACCCTGGCAAGCAGGCATGCTACATGCTAGGAAACTGTTCCAAAAAGCCCATTTGCTATGGAGTTCATTTTGACACACTAGAAACGTAGGACAGAGTAGAACTAACCCCCTCCCTCCAGGGTTTCCAAGGTTGTATGTCTTTCTGGACACAGTCTGCCACGTGATTCTCCTGTAGAGCAGCTGGTGGGTGTCATCAGCCAAGCACCTAAGGTCAGTGCCTCCAGTGCTCAGTAGAGAGAGTACACCATAGTAAGCGAAAGCCATCAGTCAAAGAACCAGGTTTAGGCTCTTGATTTTGGGTCTGCTAGGCCAATGATCTGCCTGTGCTCAGGTTTCCTCATCTGGAAAATGGACATAGGAAGAACCACATGTCCACATATTGTAGTGTGTGGCAAGTACTGGCCACGCACACACTGCTGTCAAGTTGATTTGACTCTCGGTGAGTATACAGACAGGAGTTTCTAAGGCTGCAAATCTGAATAAGAGCAAACACTTCTTTCTTCCATGGAAAGGTTGGTGCATTCTAACTATTGACCTCTTAGTTGCAGTCCAAGGTCAGCCCATGGCACATAATAACTCAGGAATAAAGAATAAGACTGGTGGATATGCCCTTGACTAATGCCAACAGTTAGTGTGCTGGACTATTAACTGAGGGGGTACAGATTTGAACTCCCAGAGATAACTTGGAATAAAGGTTTGGCATCAAAGAACTAAAATTATGTCATTATTAATGAGGGGGAGTACAGACTTGGGACCCAAAGCCCATCAATAGGTGAAGTGACATCCTCTTACAGAGGGGTTACAGGGAGAAAATGAGCCAGTTAAGTTACAGTGTAGTAACAATGAAATATGCAACTTTCCTCTAGTTCTCAAATGCTCCCTCCTACTCACTATCATGATCCCAATTCTACCACACAAATCCAGCAAGACCAGGGGATGTACAGTAAGGTTGGAAACATGGGGAATTTAGGATAGATGAACCTTTAGGACTAGTAGTAGGAGTGGTAATACCAGGAGGGTGGAGAGAGGGTGGAATAGAAAGGGGGAACCAATTTCAGGGATCTACATGTAGCCTCCTCTCTGGGGCATGTACAATAGGGAAATGAGTAAAGGGACAGTGTACAGTATGAAAAAATAATAACAATTTGTAAATTACTAAGGGTTCATGGGGAATGAAGGGGGAAGGAAGGGAAATATAGGGAGCTGATATTGGGGGCCTACATGGAGGGAGGATGTTTTGAGAGTGATGATAGCAATAAGTGTGCAAATGTGGCCTGTATATAATTGATATATGTGTGGATTGTGATGGGAATTGTATGAGCCCCCAATAAAATGATTCATTAAAAAAGGGGAGAGGGGGAAGGAGGAACTTATACCAAGGGCTCAAGTGGAAAGTATTTCGAAATGAATATGGTAATATGTGTACAAACATGCTGATACAAATGATGTATTGAATGCTATAAGAGCTGTAAGAGCCCCCAATAAAATAATTGGAAAAAAAAAGAATAAAAGGAAAAACCCCACAAAAACCAAACATTGAAAGCCCCATGAAACACAATTGCACTCTTGCACTTGGAGGATAGCAACGAGTTGGAATTGACTCCATAGAAACAGATTTGCTTGCTGGTAGCAGTTGTCTTGGGCTGGTACTCATGCTAGTAAACATTGGCATCCCTCCTCATCACCATGAATGTCCTTATTCAGACCAGACCACACGGTCACAAAAGAACAGCCTGTGGTAGATGGTGTTGATAAGCAACATAAGTGAACAATAAAGAATATCTTCTAAGTCGTTTCCTAAGCTAAGGTTGTTTCCTTAGCTAAGGTTGTTGTTAGATGCAATCAAGAGAGACATAGCAGTCCTACATTCAGCAGAAGGAAATTCTGCCCAGTCTTGTCCCATCCTTATAATTGTTGTCATGTTTGAGGTCATCGTTAAAGCCACTGTGTCCGTCCATCTTGCTGAGGGCCTTCCTCTTTTTCTCTGCCCCTCCACTTTACCAGGCCTGTTGTCCTCCAGGGGCTAGTCTCTCCTCCCTACATGTCTAAAGTTCGTGAGATGAAGTCTTGCTATAGCTAGTAAATGCTCCACCAAAAGCTAACTTAATGACTATGGATTAGGGACTTTATCAAGTAGCCATAATGGCTTTTAACATGGTTCCCAGAGGTTAACAGCTCTCGAGAGGCCATCAGCACTGCTAATCTGTTAGCCATGCTCAATGGAGGCAGCTGCTTCTCATCAGTGCCACTTCCCATTATGTTTGTAGCACTGCCCCAGGCCCTCCAGAGAGTCCATCTCACGTAATGCAAGCTCGGTGCAGAGGTTTCTCCCTCTCTAGTCCCATAGCCCGTCATCCTTTCACCACATGCCTTTTTCGCTGTCTCCACAGAGGAACGGGAGGGAATTGAGGACTGAGGGCATGTGTCTAATGCAGTGGTTCTCAGACACTTGAGGAACACTTAGCAATGGCCAGCGATGTCTTTGGTGGTCACACCAGGGAGCTTGCCAAAAATTTCACAATGCACATGTGGCACATCGCAATGAAGACGTATTTGGCACAACATCCCATTGCTGTGAATGAGAAGACTTTAGTTAATGCACTCTGGAATCCCAGGACATCTGGGTCTGTCTGACTTCAATTTCTGGGGATACTTAAATGCTGTCTACATAGGAGCTGATTGATTGGATATGCAGGATCCAGGCAGAGAGGCGAGAGATGGGGCGATGGCTGTTTTATATCTGAGGAGCCATTTCTTTATAACAGCTATAGCTGTCTCTTACTGGCAGCATTGCCCCCATCTGTGTGGCCAGCACCTCTGACTATCTTCAGAACAAGAGAGAACCTGTTGATGTATTAGACTTAGTGTGAGAACAGAGCTGGTGACTGTCTCCTGCTGTCCCTGCCAGCTAATGAGGTGCCTGTGACAAAATGTGAGTCATGCTTACCCCAGAAGAGAATGATTTCATGACTCTTTGAATAGAAGGATAAAGCTTTGTATCAGCCAATAAGGGAGTTTGTTAGGATGGGTGGGAGCATTTCCAGGGGAAATTTTAAATTTTATTTTTGTATTTATATATGTAGCAGTTATGTCATGCTTATGATGTGCCAGGCATGGTTGCAAATATTTTTTGTTGTTTTTTGGTTTGGGGTATCACTGCCCTCTGGTGGTGGGAGAAGGAGGCCCAGCCTTGCTGCTGGATTTGAACCTCCAACCCGCAGTCCCGTGAACAACCACTATGCCACCGGGGCTCAGCCAAATATTTTATAAATAATACATAAACTCATGAAGTTGTGATGACACACCCACAGGGGTAGGCTTATTTACAGGTAAGTGTCATCAGCCAGAACCAATCCAGGGCCAACTTCAGAACAGATATCAGAAATAGATATTGTCATAAACCCAAGAATTCTGCTGCTAAGTCTAGATCCTTAGTCATAGTGCAATAGATGAGAAAGGAGGGGTAGGGATGGATGGTTCAGTGGTGACATTCACCGTTCATTTAGAGTCATTGGACATCTAAATACTGCCATCTGTCAGTGTAGGCATGAGTGGTGCTATGGTGTGGAGCTTTCAGACTTAAAAATACTAGGGAGAAAAGCCTGATAGTGTGCTTTGGAAAATCAGCCAGTGCAAACCCTATGGATCACAGCAGCCTGACTTGTAACCAGTCATGGAGTTGGTGCAAGACCATATGTTATTGTGTTGTGCCTGGGCTCGTTGGATTCACAGAGACTAACTGCAACATATAAAAGTACTGAACTCTTCACACTTTCCCTACATAGGAGATAAATATCTTTTTTTTTTTTTTTGGCATCACTGCCCTCTGGTGGGAGTTGGAGGCTCATCCTTGCTCTTGGAGAACTGCTGCTGGATTTGAACTGCTAGCCCAGTGGGCTGCAGTCCCGTGCACAACCACTACGCCACCAGGACTCAGCCACTTTCCCTACTAGGATCTTGACTTCTGCTTGACCTCAAGTGAGGAATCTGGAAATTAGGTGGAAGTGAATTCAAATTCTCATTCTGACTTCTGATCTCTGGAACCATGAACATGGTACTTTGCTTAGGCTATGTGAGCCTCAGTTTTCCCACTGATGAGGTGATGACTGTTTTATATCTGAAGAACCTGTTTTATAAGTGAGCAGCATTATGTATGAGGAATGTGCTTCTCAGAGCAGTCAACCATTTGAGACTAAGAGGACAGTATGTACCCCAAATACAAGCTCAGAAGGCAGAAAGCAGTGGGTGAGCTGGCTAAACAGAAATAGGAACCTCATGGAGGAAGTGGAGAAAAAAGTCATTACATCGAAAGGTTTGCAACTAATGCCATGAAACACACTATAAATTGTTAACTAGGATTCTGATGTCTTCTGTAAACTATTAAACCATCATAAATTAAAAAAAAAAGATTAATTATATGTGTGTGAGACCTTAGGTTCAGGCAAACATGTTGAACACCATTGCTTCAATGCTGTGGCTGGCATGTGTTTCTATTAGTAAATAAGATTATACATTGAAGAACAGAAATAGTCCAACCTTGGCATGTGTGAGAATGAGTGAATGAAGAAGTTGTTATAGGTAATAGCCTTGTGGAGTCAAATGTTTGGACTGGTATGCCAAACACACAAGAACACGGGCTTACAGGATGGGATTGTGTTTGTTTGGTGTTTATGGTCCACTCAAGTGATGTTTGTCCATAAATCACAATAACACAATTTCCTGCCTAGGTGCTTATCTATGTTAACTTTCTGATGAGTCTTTCCCTTCCTTCAGCAGCCTGGTTGCATCATGGTGAGGTTCATTAGTGATGGCATGGTGTTTGGGAAGTAACCAGGTGTGTTTTTATTTCCTATCAGGTCAGAGCCCTTTCTCAGTCAGGTCTGCTTCTGTTTGCAGTAGAATGGAAGGTGACAGCTATTTAAATGATACACTTATCTCTCTGATTTCCAATTCATAAATGAGTCTGTGCTCGTGAATGGCTCATTTTGTTGTCTGTCTTTCCAACACATATGGGTTGCCAGAGGAGAGGGGCTATGTTCAGATCTTTATCTGTAGAATCCCTTGTGTAAAGACTTAGTAATGGCTTATGTATGGGTGAAGCCAATGCTCCTATAATGTATTCAGTAGAAAAATCCACCACTTTTTAACTCATAGTCAGATGCCAAGTTTGGGAATCAACTCTTATAAGCAAGAAAATGCCAGCATCTAGCACAATGTGCCCAATGCCTGGCACATCGTGGTAGTTCAGTAAGTAGTTGAACAAATAAGACTAGTCTGTATTTTCTTTTCTAAATCTCATTATACATAGTTTTGGGTTAGTCAGCATGTCTGGACGTCTGGACTGTGACCTTTCTTAAATGCTATCATATGTAACCAACATCACCACTTAAAAAAAAATTCGCCATGCTACAAGTACACAGTGCTGGATGTATCAGTGGACTCAATCAAAAACCCACCTGAAGGTCTAACTACAGTTTGGGGTTGTTATTTAGTGCATCAATTGTCCCCTTGTGCAGCAGCTCTCAACCTGTGGGTCGCGACCCCTTTGGGGGTTGAACAACCCTTTTATAGGGATCTCCCAATTCATAACAGTAGCAAAATTACAGTTATGAAGTAGCAGTGAAAATAGTTTCATGGTTGGGGATCACCACAACACGAACAACTGTATCAAAGGATCGCAGCATTAGGAAGGTTGAGAACCACTGCCCTAGTGTGAGGAAAGGAGACTTCAAAGAGCTGGCTGGAGAATTTCATTATCTTCTAAGTACAATTTCCAGAGAACTTTCTGAAGTTTCCTCGTATAGTGTGGTGGTTCAAGTAGTTCAAGTCTTTCCGCCTTGAATGTACAAGTTGTGGGTTTGATTCCAGACTAGTGTACCTCATATGTAACCATTACCGGTTTGAGGTTGGGTGCTAAGGTGCTGGACAGGTTATAGTGGAGCTTCCAGACTGAAATAGACTAGGAAGAAAGAGTGGCAATGTACTTCTAAATATCAGTCAATGGAAACCAGAGGGACCATAGTAGCCCTACCGCCATGGGCCAAGAGCTGCCAGGAGCCAAGGCCCAACTCCCCTCTAGCTAATAATAGCATGATCAGATGCTAAGTAGCAAAGATGTTCTTTCAAGTTAACAGCTGGAAATAATTTTATGAAGTCACTGGTTGCTACACTTGCATCACAGGGTAGATCAATTTGTGAGATGAATAGGTGTTGCCTAAAAGGGGTCCAGGTAGAGAGCAGACTGCCAATCGAATATTTGACAATCGAACCCACCGGTCGCTCTGTGAAGGCAAGATGCAACAGCCTGATTCCTTACAGATTTCAGCCTTGGAAGCCCCATGGGGTTTTCCTCTGTCCCAGAGGGCCCCAGCAAGTTGGGATTCACGGAATGCAGTGGGTTTGGTTTGATTTTGGAATTGTTTCTCATCATCTTGGAGGACAAGTCTTCTAGCAGTGCTTTTCACTGTGCTACGTAAAAAGCATCGAGACATTCTATTCTACTTGTTACAAAGAGATACCCAGAGAGACTTGCAGGGGCCAAATTATTTTTAAATTACCTTCCTTTTCTTTTACAGATCTGAAGAAGACCCTTGCTGTGTTGCTGGATAATATTTTGCAGCGCATTGGCAAGTTAGAATCAAAGGTGGACAATCTCGTAATTAATGGCACAGGAACAAACTTGACCAACTCCACCACGGCTGTTCCCAGCTTGGGTGCACTTGAGAAAATTAATGTGGCAGGTAAGAATGGCAATTTTGTGTCCTGTTATGGAGTGAGACTCCACTTCAGAAAAAATGAAAGAACACAATCGCTCTTGATATAATACAAGTTTTATAAACCTGATACAGCCATGTAAAGCTGAATTTACATTTACTTACACATAGGAACTATTAATGTGCTTTCTGGTTTCACCATTGTATTCAGCGTAAGGTGGTTGCTGTGACACACTTGCTCAAAATGAGCTCCTGGCATTCACTTCTGAGAGAGATTTATAGCATGGATGAATGAAATCTAGATATTATCTGAGAAACTCATACAGTGTAAATGCAAAATATTATTACAAAATCAGAGAGACCTTTACTAGACAGAAGCATCAAAATGGAAAGCTATTCTTTCTCGATATATCATGTATCCTAGGCTCTATACTTTCTGACCGGTCCTCAAATCATCCTGTGGTCTTTGATTCTCACTCACTACATCAAAGTTGTTGGGGGAAGAATGAAGGAATCAGATTCTGCCCCTTCTCAGTGTGTGAGTTTTTGAAAGAAAAAGAAATCTGAAGGGGCCAGATGAGGGCTGATGGGGTAGAGCAATCAGTCCTTGCTCCCCTCCAAGACATATTGCTGCAATTGGAAAAATGCACTTGTGCAACTTTCCTGACAATTTACGAGTGGAGTTTTTAATTTTTTGGAGACTTCTTAATATGCTCCATAATCATCTTGGGTCATTTGAGAAAATCAAGATTACTGCTTTAAAAGCAGTAATCAACCTCCCACCCCCACCCACCGCCAAAAAAAAAAAAATCCTAACCTTCTGAGCTGACGTATCTGCTATACATTTAATGGCTCTGCAGAGACCCTCAGAAGCCACTCCTTGAATTAGATGCTCTTTTGGAAGACCCCCTAATTAGACTAGATTGAGTGTATTAATGAGAGAACTTTTCTGCTGCCCTACCAGTCTGATTGCACAGATCTGTTTAAACACATTTTGTTTGGAATAAACCTGTGAATGCATGAAGTGGAACTGTGACAGCAATATTTTATAACTTACCTCTGTATTATTAATACTCCTTCCTCCTTTTTGCCCCATCAAGAAATCTCAAAGCTCTTGGTATTTAAGGGATGCTTTTCTACCTGTTGTTGAACAAGAGTGAGCCATTCAGAAAGTGCTTACAATGTATCTATACTCGTACCAGTTGCTATTGCATTTATTCTAATGCATGACAACCTTGTGTGTGTCAGAGTAGAACTGTGGGCCCTTGGAATTTCAGTGGCTGGATTTTGGAAGTAGATTATGGTGTCTTTCTTCCAAGATGTCTCTGGGTAGATATGATCCTTCAAACTTGGGATTAGCAGTGAGGCTTATTTATTGTTTGTGCCATGTGGTGACATTTTTCTTTAAATACCAAGTGTAGTTTCAGAATAAGCAAAAGTCCTTTGCATCATACACTTGAAAGAGAAGGAGACGGCTGTCTTCTCACTCCTAGAATGCACTGGGAACTCAGTGACTAGTTTGAAATCACGGAAATCTTTGGCTTCATGCTCATGACAACTTTCCCATCATTCATCATGTTTTTTCAAGTACAGCATGGTCAAAGAGTTGTACACTTGTTTAAAATATACATGGTCTTTCAAGGATGGGAATGTTTCCAACACATATGGCAAGTGAGAAAACAATGTGCATCTTCTCTGATGATAGCACTTTAAAGCACAATGAGCTTTTGCTTCTTTAAAAAACACATTGGAGGGCTGAGCCCCGGTGGCGTAGTGGTTGTGCGCGGGACTGCGGCCCACTGGGACGGAGGTTCAATTCCAGCAGTGGGGCTGGGCCTCCTACTCCCACCACCGGAGAGCAGTGATGCCCGCCCCCCCAAAAAAAAAAAAACACATTGGATTCCACACATAGGACAGTTAGAACTCCATCCCGTGGATGAGAAAACAGTGATGTCAAAGGAGTTTCCAGAGTGGACTTTGATTTATAAAGCTGTGAAAGTCCCCATTCATTCTGGAACACCTAGTAACTTTTGTAAGTATACGGAGAGATAGAATTTCTGGAAATGGCACTTAGGAGATATATGTCCACTGTCTACTTGTGGTCTGATTCTGCATATCTACTCATGGACAATGCCGCATAATGGAAGCTTTTGCCCACGGCCTTCTTGAAATGGAAATCTTAGATAGGAGAAGGGAAGGGAGTAGAAATCAAGCCCTAAAATATTGCCTGCAGCTCACGTGGCACCCTGATATCTCTGTCTTATAATCAGCCCCTAGACCACTAGTTCTCAACCTTCCTCAGCCACGACCCTTTGATATAGCTCCTTATGTTGTGGTGACCACCCCCCCAACCATCAATTTGTTTTCGTTTCTACGTCATAACTGTGATTTTGCTACTATTATGAACTGGGTGGCCCCTGTGAAAGGGTTATTTGACTCCCAAAGAGGTTGCAACCCACAGGTTGCGAACCACTGCCTTAGATTGCTGTGGTTGAGCAAATACTGGGGGTGGCCATTGCCATTTCCTAGGCCCACAGAAAACATAGAGCTCAAGTGTCGGGTGCTTTGGGGGAATGATTGTGACTGAACTGTACGTA
The DNA here is from genome assembly GCA_004026705.1 of Nesogale talazaci. Classification (NCBI taxonomy): domain Eukaryota; kingdom Metazoa; phylum Chordata; class Mammalia; order Afrosoricida; family Tenrecidae; genus Nesogale; species Nesogale talazaci. The sequence continues at coordinate 81,915 of PVJH01003754.1, read as the reverse complement.
GTGCTGGTGAGGCCACTATGCCGAACTCTAATTAATGGATGAAGAAAGTCGCTGAAGTACTTTGACAATTTTAAAAATTGAGTTCAGTTCAGTATACATATTAGCGTGTTTCCTTCTCTTCCCTTTTTTATAATGTTTCACAGCTTTTCGTGGGAGAGATCCCTTCTTTTTCCCACCTTTCTGTATCAAAATATTTAATTGTTCCATATTATGCAAGTTTGTTGTGCTACCTTTTGGTAATGTTCTTTGCCCTTAAGCAAGTTAAAAATTACAAAGTATATCCCCGATAATCCTAAGTATCCAACCAAACAAAGGTATTAAAATAACTTTTAATTACAACACAGAAGCAGTGTCATCGAGGCCATAAATCCCATCCTCCCTGCAGTTTCCAACAGCTTCTGTAATTAGACAAGAAAGCTTCCCACTGTGTTGAGTTGCTTATTAATAAATGCAACCCATGTCGCTGCAGTCTCCCCTCCCCTACCCCCATTCTCAGTAGAAAATGCAACTGCAAAATCTATTTGATTTCACTGGTTCTGTATGATCCTGTCTCCTGAGGTGGGGCAGTAGGTTCTGCCTTAACTGTGCTACCCTCCCAAATGCCACAGACAATTTCATGAGTAGAGTGTTTACTCGGGAAGTTAATGGGTTATGATACAGGTGAAAAAGGATTAGGATGTGGTTTTTCAGTCAGGATATGTTACACAATTCTCTCAGGACTGCTAACAACTGCCCAAAGGGCTCCAGCTCCAGCTCAGCTCCAGCTACATGAACCAGCCACATACCATGCCCCCAAACCCCTCTTGCTCTACAGCACTCTCCTTTGGTGGCCTTGGGAGTCTGTGTCCCCCACCCCTCCCCACCCTCCAACCCCACGCCCTAACTCCGGTCTCATGCTCTGCTTCCTGGTCCTGCTGTTCCTGCACTTCTGCCATTCCTTTGACATTACAGCACCCTCTGGATTCAGGAGGTTGCTTATGCAGGGATCTCGTGGTGCAGAGTGTACACTTCATTCCTATCTCGGACTGCTAATGAAAACGCCTGTCTAGCTTCTGAGAGGGTTTATTTTATTATATTTTATTTGGGGGAGGGGGGCATCACTGTCCTCTGGTGAGCTGCTGCTGAATTTGAACTGCCAACCAAGTGGGCTGCAGTCCCGCACACAACCACTATGCCACCAGGGTTCAGCCCGAGAGGGTTTATTTTAAAAGCAACAGGGTGAATATCACAACAAATTCTGTCAACAAGAGCGCAAAACCGAATACTATTAGTATCTAACCCCACCAACAGGAAAAGCTCCTTTGGTGGGAGTTACAGAGACTCTAATTCATTTGCTACCCTGCATCCAACTTACCTGTGCCCTGTTGCTCCTTGTTGATGACTTTCCTGGAGTGGATTCTGACTCCTGTTGACCCCACGTATACAGAGTAGAACTCACTACTCCCGGAGGCTTTCAAGGCTGTGACCTTGCTCACGGATACCGAAGCTCAGCCTCTGACTAGTAGTTGAATGCTCAACTATTTGCACCATGCAGCTGCCTTTCCAGTCTCCTTACTGGTTTTCCCAGCACATTCTCTGGCATTGGCACCTGATGGGTACCTGTTAAAGGTGACGCTATTGTTAGCTTTTGCCTTTTGACTCTATGCACCAGAGGTTCTGACCGTCATGGTCCATGTAACCAGCACTACCTGCTTTGGGGAAATAGATCACAGGCCTTTCTCCCCAGAATCTTAATCTGGAAGAACTACTAAAACTTACTTAGCATCATAGCAACAGATAGGCCACCCGTAGAGAGGTAAAAATTCACCTCTAAACCATCTCTGACCCTAGTTTGAGTATGATCGGACTGACTTTTAAATACTATTTAAAGAACCATAATGTTTCTTTTGAGCTCATGATTTTTCTTTCTTGTTGGGAAATAGCTGATTCTCCTTATGTGGGGGAAATAGAATCCCTCAGAACAACAACACAACAACAAAAGTGCCCTTGATATTGTTACTAGGCAATTAGGAAAATGAAATGTCTGCGGAAGCTGTGGTCAGTGTGGTCAGTGACAGGCTTCCTGTGGCTGGTGGACTTTGCAAGTGGAAAGGATCACAGAAGGTCTATTGAAGGAAGTACAGATTAGAATGGATTGTGACCCAGAAGAATACTGGGATGCAAGAGAGGAGACAAACCATCTTGTAAACACCATGTGTTGCTGGAATCGGAAACATGGGAATTTAGGATAGATGTTCCCTCAGGACTAGTGATGGGAGTGGTGATACTTGGAGGGTGGAGGGATGGTGGAGTATACAGGGGGAATCAGTTTCAGGGATCTACATAAAACCTCCTCTCTGGGCAAGGCTCCTCACTTCTGGGGAAGTGAGTGATGGGACCTATTGGACAGTGTATGATATGAAGAAGCAATAGCAATTTGTAAATTATTAAAGGTTCACGGGGGGGGTGGGGAAGGGGGAGGTAAATATGGGGAGCTGGAACTGGGGGTCCTAGCTGGAGGGAGGAAGTTTTGAGAGTGATGATGGCAACAAGTGTGCAAATAGGGCCTGCATACAATTGATGTGTGTATAGATCATGAGAGGAGGTATGTGAGTCCCCGATAAAATGATTCATTTAAAAAAGGGGGGATGAGTGAAGGAGGAGCTTATACCAAGAGCTCAAGTGGAAAATGTTTGGAAATGAATGTGGCAACATGTGTGCAAATGTGCTTGATACAGATGATGTATTGAATGTTGTAATAGCCGTAAGAGCCCCTAATAAAATTATTTTTTAAAAAATACCATGTGTTGTTTACAGCCCTACAAGGGTATGTGGTTTTTAAGCTTAATCTTCTCAGCAGCTCTAAGAATTAAGTGGCTTCACAAGTTCTGCAGAGTCCCAGTACTTGTGCTGAGGGACCATTGGTGCTGGGCTCATCTGTCACCTGGCTTCCTTCTTCCTACTGCTATATAGAAGAGATTGACTTTTTTTTTTTAAGACTATTGTCCTTAATTCTGTTTGTAAGTCAAGCTGCTGACCTTCTGGTTAGCAGTCCAACACTTAACCTATCCATGAACTACCTTTCTGGGATCCCTCTGGTTCACAGTTACTATGGTACTTCTTAGGCCCTTGTTGTCTGGCAGAAATGACTCTGAGCTGTAAGAATGTTCATTTTTATAGGGTTCTCGTCCTAGTAGAGTGAAGTTTCCTCCCCCATTCCTGCAGTAAGACATGTGGTAATTGTTCAGAAACATTCTCCCTGGCGGGTCTTTACTGCTTCCCCTGGTGTCTTATTGCTCACTGATGTTTCTGATTGCTTACTGGCTTGTCTTATTGCTTGCTAATGTGTCTTCTGGTTGGCTATAAACTGCCTCTAAATTGGGTTCCATAGGACTTGAATAAGGGCTTCCCACATTTATTTTCTTTTTATGGACAGCTGTGTATATATGTGTGTGTATGTCTCTCCCCTCCCCCACCTTCCACTGTTCACTATGTGGCTTTAATCCAAAATGGTTTTTCATTCCAAATGTATCACCCTTGGGTTTCTTGATTATGTGAAAGTGAACATGTCCCTAGAGAAATTTAGGTGGAAATGAACCTTATTAAAATCAAGAATAAGATTGAGATGCATTTTTGAGCTCTTATTTATTTTGTTAAAGAGGAAAGGGAATCAAAAAAGTGAAAAAGCAGATTTTGAAAATTTCCCAAACAGAGTAAATTAATTTCTCAGGTTTACTCCCCAAGGGGCTCCTGCCTCGCCCCCACCTCACCCCCCTACACCCAGTCAACATTATCTACTAACACAGCCATACTTTGGCTTAAGCAAAGGTGGCTTCTGCCTCTCTCTTCTTTCATGACCTTAAACTAATGAAGTAGTCTAGCTCGGTGCTTAGCATGAGGGAAATGTGGGAAGTAGAGACGTCTGCTCATGAAAGACCTGTCAGAGAATGTCTCCTTGACCTTCACTTTGCCTGCCTTGTTTAGTTGGAACCTCACCTGTTGAAGGTCCTCCATAAATTCTGCTCACAGAGATTGGATTAGGCAAGAGCTGACAGCACTGGTTTCACCACCAGCAGGAGTTTCACCCTCTAGTCCTTTTTTAATTATGGGAATTTGCTGGCAGTTGACCTTGTGATTTCATATCCCATTCTCTGGCCTCACCAGACACCACTGAGTAAGTCTCTCTCTTCATTCATCTTGTCTGAGTTTCCCACTGTTGATTTGCCCTGTGGATCTGTGGTTACAACCCTTGATTTTAATATTTTGGAAGACATGCTTGAGGAACTGTCTATGGGGAACAAAATGTTTGTTGCATGTCTATTTATTATTTATTTATACTGCCACCCCACCAGTTGTTAGCATTTAACACCAATTGAAAGACTGGTCAGCAATGGCAGTTTACTAAAAACCAAAAGGTAATGATAATATCCCCTTTATAAGGTCAATAGGAAAACCACAATCACACCATCTAACAGGTATAGCTCAAGTGGTTGTTTTCGGGTATTTGGCCCTAAATTGCATCTTGGCAGTCCCACATTGCCAAGAGATGGGTTGTGACATGGAATATAACCATAATTATTAATCTTACCAGTTGAAAATTGAAAATGAAAGATGTTCCCACTGAGTTCCAGGCCTTGCATTTGGAAAAACAGCCCCCCCCCCCACCCTTTCCCTTTTGGGCTACTAATGGACCTTGACATTAAGTTGTGCCCCTGCTTCCTAAGCAAGAACTTGAACTATAAACAATTACCATTGTTTTTTGTTTCATTCTAAGCAAGGGCTGCAATCACTATTGGCTACTTGTCTGAAACTGTGATTTTTGAGACCTTCACATGAAAAACAAAAGTCCTACATCATTCACATCACAAAGCCACACATTACTCTGTGTGGCCAAGGGCTTTTTGGTTTTCTTACTGTAAAAAAGAGAAGAAAAATAGAACTGGAGAGAAGTGATGCTGACCTTTGGGGTAGTGTATTTATTCCAGTGGCTTTCCTCCTGGGGGTGGGGTGGGGAGGGTCATTTAACAAAACTGGAGACAATTGTGGCTGCCACAGCTGGGCAGATGTTGCAGATGCTGCTGAACAGCCCACAGTTCAGTCCCTACAACAGGATTTTACAAATGTCCAAAATGTCAGCCATGCCATGACTGAGAAACCACCTCTAGGGATTGTTTGGACTCAACAGGGGTTCCCATTTGACATCAGAGCAGCAAGGTGCTGGGACTTGGGGATCCTAACTGGCCTCCTTCCTTCTTGGTTGTCAGTTGCCTTGAGCTGACTTAACTCATGGTGACTCCCTGGGTGTCATAGAACTGGGATCCACAGTGCTTTTAATGAGGGCTTTTCCACAATTAGTTTACCAGGCCTTTCGTCCAAGGTGCCTCTGAGTGAATTTGACTCACCAGCTTTTCAGGAAGCAGCCGGGTAGGTTAACTTTTTGCAAGCTTTCACTCACTTTAACGTTGCAACTGACTTTTTACACTTCTTAAAATAAAATGAGAGCGATCTTATAAACTTCTAGTGTACTATTTTGGAATCCTGACCTTAACCTCTCTTCTGGACCTAAACCAATACATGTTTTCTGCTCTGAATTTTACTCCTTGTGTACAAGGCAAGTTTTTTTTTTCCCCATGGAAGTTCACTACTTTAGACTGATGGCAAAAAAAAAGCCTGAAAGTATGGATCCAAACTGCAGAATATTTCATGAGAAATTCCTTTTATTAAAAAAAAGGCAAAATATATAATCAAAGTAGGACCAAGTAAAGTAACTACATTAAGGAAATATTATAGCATAACATATCTTTAATAGCATATCCAGAACAACAGTGAAAAGATGAGATTCCAAAGCTAAGTAGGCTGGGATTCTCCCCTGGAACCACCGAGAATCATATTTCTGCCCTTACACATTTCCCCGTTTTTGTCTTCAACCCAGAATGCTCTTCTCTTTTTCTTCCCCTATTGTACCTCCTTGTTTCAACTTGAACTGAAGGACTGCCCCCTTTCCCTAAGAAGACTTTGGACACACTTGAATATTGCTACTCTTCATTCATCCTCACCAGACTCAAAAGACCTGGTCAAGAGTTAATCCTTTGTTTTCAAACAGAGCCCCTGTCTTTGAGCCAGGCCAGTAGCAGGTCTACATAAAGTGTGTGTCAGACCAAGCATCACCCACCCTCTCCTAATCACACACCAGGCTAGCCCTGTGTGTGTGGAGCATTTATGGTGGCAGCGGTGGCTGCACCACTGGCTACAGGTGGCTGTTGCTGCCACTCACCACCATGTGAGGACTGACGTGGTGGGGGTTCTTGAAAACTTCTGTGGAGTTGACTGTCACATTGTCAAAAGTAGAAATGCTTTTCCTTCCCTAAGCTTTCTGCCACTAAGATTACATGACAAGGCTGTCTCCCCCCCCCCCATAGCTAGTTATAAAAATAAAGGGATTTAAATGTATATAGACATAAATAAAAATAGGTTTAAAATAATTTATAGCCATTTACACTACATTAGATGTTACTCTGAATGAATAGTCCAGCCAAACAAAAAGAATGGACACACCAGGCCTAACACTTTGGACTTATTACCTACCTTAATATATACATCTACATATGTGGTGTGTGTGTGTGTGTGTGTGTGTGTGTGTGTATCCTGGTGGTGTAGTGATTAAGCGTTGGACTGCAATTCCCACTGTCGGCAGTTCAAAACCACCAACAGCCCCATGGGAGAAAGACTAGGTTTTCTATTCCCATAAACATTTAAAGTCTCATGGCATTGTGTGTGTTATGCTTTTTTATTTCAGAGAGTGAAAGTCTACATCCCTCTGGTAGATACTTTTTCTCCTCAGTCATCTGATGAAAAGCCAATAGGCAGAATGTAATGTCCGCAGCATTGAGACTGGCCTTGGGAACTTGTTCAAGCTTTATTTTTGTATATGAAAATTTCGCTAAACAGGGATGCTCTTTGGATTAGAGATAGGGCACTCTGAAATTAGATTTGTTTGTTTTAATCAGTAGAATGCAGATCCCCCTTGCTGTAATTTGTCTTAATGAGGTATGTATATACAGTTGTGAGATTAGCTTACATATGGTATTGATTCAATAGACACTCCACAGCTAAACCACAGCAGATGCTTTCCTGCAGGTAGTCTGTGGCTTCAGCCCCTGCCAGTTTTCATTGACACATACTCCAATTGAAGAATGCCGAAAGATTGGAAAATGAATTTTGTTTTAGGGATAGGTTTGTGTGTGTGTGTGTGTGTGTGTGTGTGTGTGTGTGTTGGAATTTGTATCTGTCTCTACATTCTTGGGGGTTTTGAGGGATGTTCTTTTGACAGCATAGTCGCTGCTTCTAAATTTGAGTGGAGCTTTGATGGTGCAGTAGTTACACTGTGATCCTCAGGGCAGTGGTTCAAAACCACCAGCCATTCTTCAGGAGAAAGGCAGGGCTCCCTTTACAGAGTGACAGGCTCGGGAACTGATGGGGCCTATAGGTTCCCTGTGAGCCAGCATCAACTCGGTGGCACTGAGGTGAGTTCACTTTTGCATGAATATCCCCTGCTAATTTTTTAAATCTTCTTCTTTACATCTCAGAGAAAAGCAAGAGAGCATGTACAGTACAGAGCCTGAAACTCTTCTTAGTTTGAGTTTAAAAGCAAAGAACTTGGTGTGGGTAGATACTCTGTGTGTGATGGAGAAGGCCTGGCAGCCCTGAGCTTGGACTGCCTGTCCCTGCCCTCCCCCTAGGATGTGCCGCCAAAGCTCCCGTGGAGGATGAGGCACTAGACAGCACAGAGGCCACAGAGGAGCTGCTTGTGTTCCTGATTGACTGAGGCTTTGAAACCATGTCTTTGTTTTTCAGAGTTAGACAGCTATACTATTAGCTGGTTTTAATTGATCTTTATATTTCTTGTTGAGCAACTTTCTGAGTCAGCATTTACAGGGGTGACTCTTTTTGCATTCATGCAGTGCAGGAGAAGACTCTTAGAACAGTAATTATGGAGGCATCATCCCAAATGAACATCCTGTGAGGGGCTTGTGTGAATGCCCTCCTGTTAGGACATAAGAGTCAATAGCAACTTTAGGGCTATATTCAACACACACTGCCTGTGTTCAAGTCCCAGCACTGCCACCTCCTACTTGTGTGACTGTGGACAGATTATCAGCTAAATGGTAGATAAGAATAAACCACACCAGCTTTCTCGCCTGTAAACCAATTCTCCTAAAATTGGTTCTGACTAGGCGACTCCATGTATGCCCATTTCAGCTGTGCTCCTTAGGACCATTAGTGGTAGATTTTCCAGAAGCTAGGTACCAGGCCTAGGTACCTCTGGGTGAATTGAAACTTGCCACACCTTTTGGTTAAGAGCCCAGTGCACTAACTGTTTAGCACTGAGGGACTTCGCTCACCTCTAATATTGGGTAACTAGTACCAGGGCCATGGTATTATCATGGGAATTGGATTAACATACATACATGTAAAGCACTCAGACCAGCCAGAATCTGATGCCTAATAACAGCTCAACAAGTTTTAGTTGTAATGTATATGCTTGTGCCCCACCCTGTGAGTGCCTTGAGCACCTAGACTCAGGGTCTGACCCATGAAATAGGACCAGGCACTTAACAGATGGTCAGTGCTTAATGAATGTGCAAACTACTCACTTCTTGTGCTGCACAAGACTTCCTGGCTGTTGCTTGGCATTTACAGGCTAGCAGTCTGCCTTTGGCACCTACCTTGAGCAGAAGCCCACCTCCCTCACTCAGCGCTGACACTTTGCTTCCCATCATGGACCCTCAGCTTGCACTCTGCTCAAGGGAGATAGTGATACAGCATTGCCCTCATGCCCTTGAGAAGACAAAATGAGAGAATGGTTGCCAGTTGCTGGCCACAGCATCTCATTCTCCTTAATCTTTGACTCTGCCCTCTGGATCAATGCTCTTGGAAAGTAGAGCAATGTGGTCACCACTGATCCCTCAACGATAAGCTACCCTCACTTGCTGTATGCCAGGGAAAAGCGAGGGCTCCTGGTCTAGGACAGGGGGAGGACCAAGAGAGTTTGCCTTGCTCACAGCGCTGCTCTTGTTGCTGACACTCTACTTTGTCCTCCCTGAAAATGCCTCCAGAAGACCATGAAGCTTTGAATGCTAAGAAGCATTCTGGTCATACTTCTCCAAAGGCATAGTTATTCTTTCTTCTGATATCACAGGGTATGTATTCAATATTTTTGCCAACATCATAATTCAAAGGCATACGTTCTTCTTGGGTCCTTATTCTTCCTCTTCAACTTTCTCGTATGTATGAAGCAGCTGAAGACACCATGGCTGGGCCCGATGCAGTGTGGTCTTCTAAGTGACATCTTGGTTTCATAACACTTTGATGCAGAGATCTTGTGCACACATTTCCCACTGCAACACATGATTTGGTTTCTTTGTGGCTGCTTTTGAGGGCATCAGATAGACATCCAAGTAAAATGATGTTTTGACAGTTTCAATCTTTTCTTCATTTATCATTGTGTTGTTTACTGGTCTGGTTGTGAAGATTTGTCTTTTATGTTGAACTGTAATTCATACTGTAGTCTTTGATCTTCATTCATAAGTGCTTCAAATTATTTTCCCTTTGATCAAGCAAGGTGGTGTGTGCCACCTGCATACTGGTTTCAATCCTCTTTGTGTAGTTCACGTCTCATATTGTTGGGTTAGCATGTAAATTGGATATGTATAATGAAAGGAAACAACCTTAATACATACCTTTCCTAATGTTGAACTATGTAGCATCCCTTGGTTCTGTTCAATCAACAGCCTCTTTTACAGCTCTCTGTACAGGTTCCATATGAGCACAATCAAGTGTTCTGAAATTCCCATTCTTACAGTGTTGTTCAAAATGCAGTATGGTTCTGATAGTGCAATACATTTGTCTAGGCAAAAACATAGGTAAATATCTTTCTGATACTCTCTGCTTTTAGTCACTAGCCATCTGATATTAGCAATGATATACTTTTGTTCCCTTTTCTTAATCTAGCCTGGATTTCTGGCAGTTTCATGTTCATACTTTGCAGAAACAGTTTTTGAACTGTCTTCAGTGAGATTTCGCTTCCTTGTGATCAGTATTGTACTGGATCATTTTCTTTGGAATGGGCATGAATATAGATCTCTTCTAGAGTAGTTGGCCAGGTAGCTGCCATGTAAATTTCTGAGCCCAGCATGTGCTTATTGAAACATTTCAGTTGATGTTCTGTTAATTTTTTCTATGTTATAATATTTCTGTGTGCCCCTGAGTTTTTTTCCATCCTCTTTTGAAGCTTCCTGCATAGGTCAATATTTTTCCTAAACAATCCTTCAATATTGCAATTTAGGCTTGAATTTTTTCTTCAGTTATTTCAGCTTGAGAAAAACTTCCCTTTTGGTTTCCTAAGTGCAGATCTCTGCACATTTCATTATAATATTTTTTTTTTACTTTGCCTCTTCAAACCACCCTTTAAGATTTTTGCCCTCTAGCACTTTCATATTAGCTATTCTATATTCAAGAACAAGTTTCATGGTCCCTTCTGACATTTGTTACTGTCTTTTCAAAGGACGTTTTATAATGTGCTTAAAGTCAACCTTAATGTGGTTTATGGCCATTAGTATTCAATACTCCCCCTCCCCTCCCTAGTCTCTAGTCTCTGGTCTCTAAGTCCAGGTGCCATTATTCTTAGGCTCCCTTCCCTTTCCCCCCTCATGGACTTGATTTTATTTACTTCAACTTCTACTTGTTTAGGAGGAATTGGTGTTTTGTTAGTAGTTAGCTTGTGCTCTTGTTTTTCCTGAGGAGATTGAGCTTTATCATCATCAGTTTCCACGGGTACAGTCTCAATTTAATGCCTGGGTATGCCACTCAGAGAGGTGCATGTTTTTGATAAAGATCATTGCCATGAACAAGTCGTTGGTCCTGTCATTGACTTTCTGGCATGCGACCCCAGGGAAGACTAGGCCATGCTGGGGTCCAAGAGTCCGAGCATCCCAGCGGAGCAAAGTGAAGCAGCTGGACACTGTGCTTGACTCCTCACTGCACCATTTTTACTCCAACAAAGAAGGGGTTTCCTGGGCTTTGGTGTTCTTCTCTCAAGGGAAGACGTTCATTAACCTGTCTCAATTTTATGCTAATAGAACTTTCTCAATAATTGCCTTAAGTTTGACTAATAAGCAGTACAAGTTACAGCAAGGTTAGCAGCAGAACAAAGTAAATAAGATTTCCTTTTAGGGCTTAGTTGGAGTCAGGCCTAGGAGATTAGTTAAAGCTGATTCTGATAGTATCTAAACTCCACAAACTATGGGTCACCTGTTTTTCTTCCCAATATTAAATGTAAGTTGCTGTTTTTATTACAGTGATGATTATTATTCATTTTATTGGCGGACTCTTGTAGATCTTATAACCATCCATTATTCAATTGTATTAAGCACCTTGCACATATTTTGCCATCAACATTTCGCAAAGATTTTCTTTCTACTTGAGTCCTTCGTGTCAGGGCCCCTTCTCCACCACCCCCCACCCCCCACCCCCCAATGACTCCTTGATCAAGGATATATTATATTTTGTGGCCCACTCTTGTGGCGCTTTCTCTTTTCTGCAGCATCTTTTTAGGACTCACATTCTGAGGAGACTGGCAGGGCAGTTGTGAAGTCTGGCCTGGCCTCCCTTTTCCCACCTTGGTCAGATCTGCGTGCCTTGGTAATGATGATAAGTGACCTTCCCTGGAGATCGCAGCAATGCCGTGAGCATGGAGTGCCCTCTGGAGATGAGAGTTCTTCTCAAGCCGAGGATCATGGGCTGAGTTAGCCAAGAATGGCCGTGAATGTGTGCCCATGACTAGACCCTTAGCAAGCACATGGACAAGACCATGCTAGCCGATCACCTGTAGTTGAGTTTAGTGGTTATTTTCATGCCTGCAAGGCCCCCATGTCTCCCAACACTCATAATCCCTCCATTGGAGTTTATATGTAACAGGATAGAACTTACAGGGGACAAAGTGGCGGGGGGGGGGGTTTCTTTTAAAAATGGGTCTTTTCTGTATTGTAAAAGGAAGACCATTTTGCTCCTGTAAGTAATAAGATTACAGGTAAGCAGAAAGATGAAATTATAAAGTTATCTGACCTCAGGGATTGACTTGCTTCCATTTTTCCCTAACAAATACTGAAGGACCCATCTAGGTTGGGACTTTATAGTCATGGAACTGTCATTGCGTCTGTACAGGAAGGTAGTAAATACACACAATAGTATATGTCGTGCCAGCTGGTAGTAACTACAGTGGAGGTGAGGAAACAGCAAGATGAGGGGACACAGGGTTCTGTCACATACGGTTGCATGAAGAAGCTGCTCTGAATGAGGAAGGAACCCACTGTAGAAACCGTTTCAGGCACAGGGACTAGCTAGCCTGTGCAACAGCCCCAACTAGGCACATTCCCCCTTGGTATGTTTGAGAAGTTTTCTTGTTCCCTTCAGTTTGTCTTCAACCCCCAAAACTAGCTCACTGCCACTGAGTCGATGCTGCCGCAACCTGTAGGTTGGGGTGGAACTGCCCCTGTGAGTTTCTGAAACTGTAATTAGTTTATGGGAATAGAAAGCCTCATCTTTCTCCCTCACAGCGGCTACTGGTTCCGACATGCTAACTTTGTGGTTAACAACCACTGAATAATCACTGGGCTAGCAGGACTCCTCTCAGTTTGACTTTAGTAGTTGTTATTCAAACTGAAACCAACTTCCCCAGATATATCAGAGACTACATAGTGTTGTCTGGGACACAGGCATCAGCTGGACTCCAGGCCGAGGGTTCAGAGAGCAGTCCGAGGAACCTGGCTAAGCGGTGGATGTAGCTGCTCAAAGCTCGGCCTAATGAGGGGACCCAGCTTTGTAGCAAGTTAAAAGTGTCTAGTCAGAAGGGAAAACTTTTGTGCATGTGTGTATATGCTTATGTGTCTCTCTAGAGATTGTGATTTATTTTAAGGAATTGCTTCATCAGAGTGAAGGGGATGGGCATGGAGGTGCTGAAAAGTGAAATATTGGTACATGAGGTGAGAAGGTAGAGATTCCTGTAGTTTTGTTCTCCAAACCTACAGGCCAGGCATTGAGAAGAAGAAAAAGTGAAAGGAGCATTTGTCAAAATGTCAATTAGTCTGGAGGCAAAACACACCCTAGGGAAACTCCCCTTTTCCTCTAACCACTTTCCACAGGGTGATTGGTCAAGTCTCACCTACACTGTACAGTGTAACTCACCCACTTTACTTAAAAATGACGAAGTGATTTAATCACATGTAATTTCAACCAGTAGACGAGTAGCTAAATAAGAACTGAGCATCATAGCCTTGATAAACGGACACTAAACAAGTTACTTTCACAAAAACCAAGTGTCAGTTCCCTCTTCTACACAAGAGAAACGAGCTCAGGGGGCACTGCCCTGCCATGGGAGAAAGTGTGTGTATGGCCCGGCACACCAGAAGTGCTCCGTAGGTCCTGACTGATGATAATGAGCAGAAGGTGGTTTCAGCAAATGGCTTTAAAAGGTTTCACACATGCCTTTTTGTTGCATAAGTGTTCTACCCACAGCTAATGAGCCTCACAGCTCATTTTTACGAGTGGTCACAAAGTGGAGCAAGCTCTATGTGTTTGCCAGAAGGAGTGAGATATAATCAAGGAAGAGCACACCTTATGGACAAGGCGAGGGCTTTGGGGTATGAAGTGAGGAAGGAAATTGTGAAAATCCACTTCCTGTGTAGACTTGCCTGTTTCTGCCTGCCTCTTGTCATCACTAGAAAGAAAGAAGAAAAACAAAACAGCAACAAAGGCAACTATGTGCAGTTGTGTATGTACATTAACTGCTTTCAGGCTCTGTCTTAATTGTTTGGTGGGGAGCAGGGTGTTAGTGTGTGGCTTTGCATCCTCAAATGACCACTGTGATACTTGTGAGGCTTGACCTAAAGTGGCTCCTTGCTTCTAGCTTAATGCTTCATGAGTAATCAGTGCATGTTTGGATAGGAGAGCCAGGGGTTCATTCCACTTCAATCATCTTCTGTACTCCCTTGGCTGAAGGTAAGATCTTAGGCAATTGGAGATGTGAGTCTGTGCCCCACCATCCAGCTTCCACAAGACTACCTTCTACAACATTATTACATGATGGTTGGTTTCCATTTCCCCTTTTCTCTCTTATCCTGAGAGTCTCCAGAGGGGAAGGTGGTGTGCGTTTCCCCAGCCCTTGGTGTCTCTCCGTGATAACAAAAATGCAAAGACTCAGACATCACTGAACTTGGGCCACCAATATAGCCTGCAGTTGGTGGATCTCAGGCCCATGTTGAGGACAACGGTGTCCAGATTGGGACTAGTGAACCACAGTAAAGGAGTGTAGACCAAGTCTTAGTAAGATGCACTCTGGTCATTAGGGCTGTGAGCTCTTTGGCAAATTGCCCAATCTTTCTGTTGCTGCTTCTATAGCTAATGATTCATGAACTTTTCAAGAAGCTATCTGGATTCTCTAAACTTTCCCACCAAATCAGCAGCCTGGCTGTAACTTTCAAAGGCACTTGAGAGAGTACTTATTATCTGAACAAATCTTCATCATAGTCTTCAGGTCAGCAAACTACACCCACAGGCCAAATCCAGTCCACCACCTGCTTTTATAAGTTCAGGTTGTTTATTTGTTTTTTTTAACTTAGTGCTTTCTTACTGTCCATGACTGCTCTGCAAAACCTAGAACGTTTATTATCTGGCTCATAACTGAAAAAACCTTGTTGACCCCTCCTTTGCAGTGTTGTCCCTAGAGTCCTGGTCAGGCTCAATTATTGTGAAAGATAACCACCTCAGTTTGGGCAGCTGGCGTCACTTGCTAATTTGAGTCTTGATTCACGAGTGCAAGTGGGCAGCAGTGCAAGTGCTCTGTTGCTAACTGAAAGGCCCAAGGTTCAAACCCACCAGCTGCAATCCGAGAGAATGGTGTGGCAGGCTGCTTCCCTAAAGATTTACTGTCTTGAAGAACCCTAAAGGCTGCTGTGAGTTGGGACCAACTCCATGTTATTGAGCCGGGGGTGGGGGTTTGTCAGAGTTGTGACTTTTAGCTTTCAGAGAAACTCTTAATGTAAGTCCTGTTTCTCCAGAGTGTTCCTTTTGAGGCCGTGCATGTCCATGTCCATTACCAGTCTACTCTTTGCAGACTATCTCCATCTTGCCCTTATGTATTCTCTGCCCCAAAAGTGCTGGAGTTGGTCAAAATCCTCTTGTTGGTCCAAATTCCTAAGATGGAATTCCTCCAGAACATGCCTGTGTACAGGTTAGAAGAAAAGGTTGTTTATTAGTCTATTCTGCAGGTAAGGCTTAGGTAATATTGTCCAAATGCATAGCAACATTGTACATTGGCTCTTACTCAGTTGACAGTTCACTCAACCTTCTCAGTCTTTTCTATCTGGACTGCGACTAAACTACCTCATCACCTCGTGCCGTCCCCTCTTTCATTCTTCTGCAATTGATGCTTTAGACATAAGTATAGGTTTTACCTTAATCAGGCTTTAGTATCTTTTGTTTACTTTCTAAACACATAAAATCATATTGTGATTATGTACATTTCTGGCTGTCTTCCGAGCTACCCATTTTCTCAGTGGTTGCATATGGGTTATCATCGATAAAGGAATTAAAAAGAAAGAGGCACAGTGGTCTTGGACTCTCGCACAGCTTTCAGCT
Organism: Nesogale talazaci; assembly: GCA_004026705.1. Lineage (NCBI taxonomy): Eukaryota > Metazoa > Chordata > Mammalia > Afrosoricida > Tenrecidae > Nesogale > Nesogale talazaci. The sequence continues at coordinate 66,243 of PVJH01003754.1, read as the reverse complement.
TGCCATGGGATGACTGACCAGTGTGTGTCTATATGATTGCTCAGCTAGCCTCTGATTCACTCTGTTAGCTGTCCAGTTAGCCTGTCATTTCCCAGTCTTACTCATAAAGAAACTGTTAAAGTACTAAAGTCAAGACCATATTATAGGATCACCATTTTTCTCTCAATTCCTAGTCTAGTGTCCTTAAGAGGGTGGGGTGGCAGTTTCAGTAATGTTAGTTAGTATTTTAAGTACTCATAAATCTGTTTACCACTAAGGAACTGAAATGTTCATGGAGGAATTTCATTATCTCTCCTTGATTCTTTTTGAAGTTTTCTTGTAGGTGTTAGGGTCAATCTTCTCTCTAGTTTTCTGAGAGACAGAGCGTTTAGTGTCCTGTCACTTAGAGGATCAAAAGCCTCATTCCAAAGCTGAAGGCAGTCCCTTTCAAAGTGGTATAAACTCCCCCCTTGCCCCTCCCTCTCTACCTCTCTAGATCTAGAACCTTTTCGGGTTGAATTTCTGCAGACAGTAGAGCTTCACTGTTTTTAACTGGAAATCTCTAGAAAACTCATAGACAATGCATTACAAGTTTCTGGCTTAATACCTGATATTTTCCTTTAACAAAATTTTTCCTCGTATAATAAATAGAAAATGATAGTTAACATGCGTTTCTCTGGCTATCAGAGTGGCTGAGTGTTTTCCAGCTGCGTTAGGGAGCATATCTATTTTGTGAATTTCTTGTATCTAATTGTTTTATTCTCTTGAACATGTACTGAAATTTGAGTACTGGTGCTGCTGGTATGTGGAAGGGAAACACAAAAACTAAACCAGTTACTGTCGAGTCATTTGGACTCCTGAGCATGTCAAGTGTGTCCCAGTAAAATATGCTCAGTTGGGGCTTCGGTGGCTGATTTTTTCACAAGGAGATCACCAAGCTCCTCTCTGAAGGACTCTCTGGGTGGATTCGAATAGCAAAGTTTTGGGGGAGTAGCTATTTGTTTGAATCCTATTGCTGATTCATGGATTTGAGGGCTAGACAGATGTCAGTTGGTTTGGAGTGACTCCTCCCTGGCCTGGTCCTGGGCATTTTTCATGAGGATGGAGGCCGCTTGAATGCTTTACTTGGTTCATGATGTGCATTGTCCTATCAGATGAGAACAGGAAAACCTGAAGATCATCCAAAACGAGAGTGCATCTTGGACAGGTTCTTTGTATGAATGAGACCAAGCAAGGGTTGTGAGGGACTGCTGTAGGCCAAGATCTAACCCCTATTCTGTTTTCCTGAATGAAGTTTTGCTGGAGTCCAGCTGTGCTCCTGGTTTGCATGCCATGCCTGCCTATGGCCTTCCCTTCTTCGTGCTACTGTGCTGAGTTGTGTTGTTTTCGCAGAGATCATGAAAACTAACACACCCTCTTCCCAACCCCCGGGAATTGGTGCAAGGGGAGATTGCCCAGGTAGTAAACTCAGGAGCTGACCATCTGCCTCTGCACTTACCCGCTGGTTTTTGCAGAAGGCACAGCCATCACCATGCTGGTTGCTTCTTATTTGCCACAGCAAAGAGCCATCCATTTTCATCAGGCTTTGCAAATGCTTGTGTGGCATTAAACACCCAAATCCAAACATCTGGCTTTGAGGTTGATAAGTTTTTTTTGTTTTGTTTTGTTTAATGGCCAAACAGAACATATTACAGCCTACAGGCTTCATGATCTCCCCTGAAAGCCCCCCCCCCCCCCCCCCCCCCCCCCCCCCCCCCCCCCCCCCCCCCCCCCCCCGCAGCTAACCACACATACACATACCTCCTGGAAATAATTAGAAGTACAAAATTGATTTGGCCTGCTCAGATCTCTTATTGTCACTGTTTTCACAGTTTTGAAAAAACAAATGAAGTTGTTAAAAGTTACCAGCAGACAAAAGCCACTGGTTAGCATATGGAAGCTAAGAGGTTCTGCATATGGCTAGATGGTTGGTCTTTTGGGTGTCTTTCTTCATCTTGCTTGTTGTCCACTGAGCTCGAGTTAAGCCCTTAACTTCTCTACATCTTCGCATACCCTCGCCTGCCTCCTTTAGGACCTAGGTCTCTTGCTCCACCTGGCTTATGGGGGTGGCGGTGCTGAACCGCTTAGGCACTCTGTTCTCCTTCAGCCTCAGGTGCACAGCCTTTGCTCTCTTGGAGTCGTTAGTGGGACCACTGCTGGGTCCAGTCTCCAGGACACACTTGTTTCCATCAGTGTGCACCACCTCTCTTTGGCCCTTCCCCAGCCACCACACCACCACTGCCCCTCCAGAGTGCCATGGGCACCACGCCTTGCACTTGCTCTCGAGTACCCCACCTGAGGCAGGTGGATCTTGGCAGCAGCCCTTTACTTGTCACCTAAAATGAGGGGCTTCCATATGGAGTTAAGGACTTATTTGGAGGGTTTTCTTTTCAAGTAGTCTTAATTTTCCAGGTTAGGCAAATTTCAGAGTGACCATGAGGCACACTTTGTCCTCACGCACACAGTAAGTTTGTTCTCTTACAGACAGCACGCACATTTCACCTCACTGAAAGGATCCCTCCACCAGCTTTATCTTGCTGGGCTGATGGCATTTTTGTCTGCTCTGAGTGCTGGTTCTTTTGCTCAAATTCTCTCCTTGTTATTTCTCGGCAGCTGCTTCTCAGTTAGAACACCAGCAGTCCCTCAGGATTCAATAGGAGGTTAAAACAGGTGGTAAAATTCAGAATCAGCAATAGTTTTAGAAGGAGCATGGTGCTCCCAAGACTCTCCTTCTATCTGACACTATTTGGAACTTTAAAGGACTTATCTAAATCACCCTAAATTTTTATAATTATTAGAAAGTGTGGCAGTCACCTAATCTGATGTCAATTTGAGGATTAAGATTATGGAGGTGGAGTCTAGCCTGTCAATCTGGAGATACCCAATGAGACCTCTGTGTGGCCTTCTCCTGAGAATTCTGGGAAACATGATAATTCCTTCTTGAAGGCAGAGACACTATCTCTTTGGGTTCACTTACTTGGAGACTTTTTACTGACAACACTTGCTAGGCTCAACTAACAAGGCAGGCTCCCTGGGAGACATCCCTGAGGAAAAACCACATAGACCTACCCTGATGCAATAAGAAACGACCCAGAGAAGGCACGTGGAGACTCCTGCCAGCACTGAGATGCTTACACCACCACGGGATCCAAAGACTTTTTACGTCTGGCTTGAGATCGTCCTGCATTTGGAGTCATTGCCTGTGTTTCTTCAGTCTGAAGAACTTTGTAGCTTGCTGTCGGACAGAGTTACTGCATGTTCAGAAGTATATTGCTGAGCCTTTCTTCTCTGGGTCGATTCAAAACTCCCACCTTTAAGTTAGCAGCTGTGTGTGTTAACTGTATGAGAAAAATGTATATAGAATGGAGTCCAGGGTTGTATCAGATAAGGAGCTTGCATTGTCATCTTCCTGTGGAGTCATGGATGTGTTAGTTATACTTTTCCAGGAACAGTATGTAACAATATGCATGGAGCATTGCCAACCAGGGAAGCTTACCTGAATCTTGGTATCCCAAGTGTTGATTGGGGCTCTATTATGTAGCTGAGGCACTCCAGAGGTGTAGGGATTGAGTTTGGCTGTGATCCGCAAGGGTAGCAGTTCAAAAACACCAGCAGTTCGGAGGGAAAAAGACTGGACTTTCCTCTCCTATAAATAGTTACAGTCTCAAAACTCCCTGGGAGTAGGTCTGCCCTGCCCAATCAGGTCACTGTGAGCTGGCCTGGACTCAATGACAATGAGTTCTCTACTTCTGTGAAGAGTCAGTCTCGGAAACTCACAGGGGCAGATCTACCCTGTCAGACAGGATAACTGTGAGTCATTATTGACTTGTTAGCAGTGAATTTTGCTTACTTTGCTTATAACGTATAGACATAATTAATTGATTGCTGATGTGGTGGATCTGTCTCCAGGTGGTTGGTAGTTCATGAACCACACCCTGCATCCCATCTTTAGTCTTTCTGGTGTTGTCAGCCCCACCTTGAAATCAAGGTAGGAGACTATTTGGCGATCCAGAGCTCTCAGACAAATCAAGACAACACCTATCAAGCATCTCTCAGGAGAAAAATGAGGCTTTATTACTCCTGTACAGAGCTATAGACTTTGGAACACAGTATCAACTGAATTGTAGTGAGTTTGAATTTTTGATTTGTATCAAGTATAACAATTCAGGAACTTGATATACTACTTCCTGGAAGCCAAGGACGGGACAGAACTCTTTGGGGCAAGGTTAATTCTTTACTGCACAGCAGCTGACAGTGGAATCCAATTATGCTTCTCTTGAAATAATGGGTGGGAGACATTGCCTACCCTCGCATTACCTTCCTTCCTGTGAAAGATAGGAGGCATTTCTTTCGTCTATGTTCATTTGTTTTGTACTCATCTTTGGCGAGATGAAGTGTTTCTTCTAAAAGACGCCTCTCTATATCATTCTTCATTCCCTGTTGAATGGCACAAGACTTGCTGCCATGTATTTAGTACCAAATCTGTGCTGTCTGGGTCGCACCTCACTTCACTCTTGGCAGCAGTTCTCTCCATTCACAAAGGATCTTGCAGTGAAGCTCAAAGAGGCTGGTGCTTTGCTCAAGGTGCCACCTGAGCTTGGACCCTGTTCTCTTCACTCTCCAGCATGTTGCGTGGGCCAGTAAAAGCACACTGCTGCTGCCAGCTCTGCTTGTATTGGATAACTTAGGCAGTCTTTCTGGTCTACCTAAGGTCTGATTTTAATAGAGTTCAGGTTTGGTACCTGCCACCACCAGCCTGACCCTGGCTGATCCAGAGTCCAGAACCTCTCTGGGGTTTTGTTGGTTTGCTTGTTTTTCTCCCATTAGTACAGCCTTGCTCTCTCTTTGTCATGCACCTAGGTGGCTGCTGTGTTCCTCTCTGTGCAGGACATCTGTCTACAGAAATCTCTTGTTCATATGGCTGTACTGTGCACATTTCATGACACACAGGAGTGCTTGACTCAGGAGGTCTTTGTTCTGTGACTGCCCTGAAACTCTTTGCAAACTCTGTATTAGAATCAACCAACTACTTGGATCAAAAGAGTTTTGTCTCTGGAAGGCTCTGATGTGAAGTGACATTTCCAAATAACTGAAGTAAGTATGGCCACACATGTGTGCCTATGTTAGGGCAGATCCATTTGTTATAAAAATGGGGCAGATCCATTTTTGTAACAAATAAAATTACAAGCAGGCATGGCCTCAGGGCAGCTGAGTCCCTGAGACCTTCATACACAAGAGCCAGCCAACTGTCCATCTCATCACAATTTGTTAGGGGCACCACTGTGTGTTCCTGGCTCCTCCCCTCATGTTTTCATCACATGTATATGATAAAACGCATTACTATTCAGTGAGTGGAAAAAAGGGAAAATTGAAAATGTATGGCGGATTCATTAAATTGCAAACGAATACGTTTTCAGTGGGCACTTGGTTCCAAGCTCTTGGCTGGTTCCTGGGTCTGTGACTCAGGTGTAATAAAGATGACAGGGAAACAGCACTGGGCTACAGATGTCAATAAGACTCAGTGCTTTTCTCTGCTCCTCCTCTTCTTTCTTCTCTCTTCTACTTTCTATTCCCTCCCTCCCTCTCTTCTTTCTTTGTTTCTGTTGTTGTTGTTGTTGTTGTTGCTGTTGTTAGCATTCATTGTGCTCCATAAAGTTTTCTGGGTGTTGAAGTTTTGCAAACAGATCACTGGACTTTGCTTCCAAGTCACCTCTGTGTAGGTTCTAACGACCGGCCTCTCAGCTAGTAGTCAGGCATGTGACCAGAGAGCTGCAAAGTCTCTGATGCTTTAGCTGGCTGGCACCAGGAAGTGCAGTGACTACTTGGACAAATCTGAAATGAGATTTTTGTCTGCCCTCCCTTTGACCCCTCTGGCAGAGGACACCATACCTTTGCACAGCACCAGTGGGAGGGCTGAGCCCACACCTCTGAGCAGACTTCTTGTTTTCCTGGCTTCCCTTCCAAAGTCCCACCTTGCTATTTCTTGGGCATTGGCAAGGATATGAATGTAATAGAATTGTAAAGATAGCCAGCACTGTTTCTCCTCTAGAGACACTGTCCGCTCTCTGGCTGACCCCAGCCATCTATCTTTAGGTGATAGAGGGGATGCAGATGAGAGATGAAGCTTTGGCTCCAGCCTCTGTCACTCGGTAAACGCAGCCCCCACAGTCTTATGCTCCCTCGTCCCAGGAACTCAGAGCGTAGCAGGAAGAGTTCTCAGCTGAGAGGACAGGGACCATTCAAACCTTCATTTGCAATCTTTTCATTTTCATCTGTTTCCAGGTTTTAGCATTGGGTTTTTACTAAGATCCTCAGAGATTATGTTTGAAAAACCACTGGGATTAAGTATTCAGGATATGATGCTCATATTTCTGGGAGAGTTTAGAGTTATATCCTTTAACAAAGTCTTTTTATCTGAGGTATAACCCACTGCAGGAAAAGTTCTGTTTAAGAGGGTTATTTAATCCAGCATGTTGAGGGTGTGGCTTTTTAAAAGACAGCTACATAGAGTGTTACTGGTCTTATACATTCATGGACACTTTCTAGCTCTTCAGGAGATCAAATACACTCAAAGGAGACAATTGAAATGCCCAGGAAAAGCTAGGAATTATATGCTTAAAACAGGAGTAGGAAATGGCCCTCATGAAGCTCGATTGTACTAAAAATGAAATAGGAGGTTCGGTAGACCCATGTTAGCTACTCTAGTGAGGCAGGGAAAATGCAATTTTTTATAATAGTTATATTAACGTATCTTACACATTCCAATATATCTGTTCACATATAGTTCAATCCTATCAGGTTAAGTTATTCAATCATTGATACTCTCATTGGGAGTATCCTGCCACCGCCTCTCAGTGGTCATTCATCTTGACCTTCATGTATCAAATAATCCTAAATATACAATTGATCAATGAGGTTAAACATATCTATGTGAGGTATCTCACATAGGTTAAACATATCTAGTGAGGTAAAACATGCAAAAATCTTACTATCAAGAGGAGAAAAAGTTAAAGAACTTTAGGTTAGCTGCTATGTGTTTCATGAAAGCCATGGTGCAACCTAGCGCTTTCATCCATTCCCTGTGGCTCTTCTGAGAGGCGCTGACCGACCAATCATCTTGTAGGGGGATTTTGGGTCTCCATTGCACCTCTTCACAACAAGTTGGTTATGTGTTTTTGAACTTTTGATACATAATTCCATCCACACCTTATGATCACACAGCTAATGTGCTTCTTCCATGTGGGCTTTGTTGCTTCCATGCTAAAGCCACTTATTTAATTACAAGCCTTTAAGACTCCAAATGCTATGTCTTTTGAAAGCTGGGCATCATCAACTTTCTTCACTACATTTGCTCAAGTGCCCATTTTGTCCAGCAATTCTATCCTGAAGGTGAGTATCAAAGAATGCCACATTATTAGAAAAAACCTTTCTTCTTCTTTCTCTTTTTTTTCCCCTTCCCATTCCTCTTCTTCTAAAGTTTTACTGGGTCTCTCACAGCTCTTATGACAATCATTTTCCAAACATTTACTTTCTATTTGAGCCCATGGTATCAGCTCCTCCTTTTTCACCTCTCTCCCACTCCCACCCTGATGATAAATTGTAAATTATACTTTTCATATCTTGTACCCCCATTCTCTCCCTTCACCCACATTTCTGTTGCTCACCCCCCTAGAGTGGGGATGCCTTTGGTTTTCTCTTTCTCACCTCTTGCCCCCACCTTCTCCCTAACCTCCTGATATCACTACTCACATTTATGTTCCTAAGGGGTTTATCTGGTCAGGATTTTATGTATAAGCTCTTATACATACCAGTGTAAATGTTCCCGTCTAGCCAGAACTGATGGTTAGGGGTGAGAAATCTCAAAGAACCAGAGGAATAGTGTGTGTTTCCTTGGTGATACTCTGCAGCCTGATTGACTCATCCCTTCCTGTAACCCTTCTGTGAGGGGATGTCCTATTGTCAACAGATAGGTTTGGGGGTCTCTGCTTCATCCCTCTCATTCACAACAATATGTTTTTGTTTGGTTGATTGGTTGTTTGGGGTCTTCTGATGCCTGTTACCTGATTCCACTCACATCTCATGATCAAAAGACTGGTGTGCTTCTTTCATGTGGGCTTGTTTTTGTATTTTTCCCCAATTGTTTTATTGGTATTTAATTCACCCACCATACAATTCAATAGTTCAGTCACATCAAGAATTGTACATTCATCACCATCGCAGTGAATTTCAGAACATTTTATTCAATCTTGCACTTAGCTCCCCATTTTTCCCCAACCTCCCCTTCTATACCCCAAGGGATTATTAATTCAGTTACTGTTTCTGTAGATTTACCTATCCTGGATTTCATATACAGAAAAACACTAAGAACAAGCAGGCAACAACAACAAAAAACTAACAAGAATAACAAAAAGAGAAAGACTTCAATTGAAAAGAAAGCAAAAATATTAAAAATTAGAACAAATTTGCATAGATCATAAGGCAGATTAAATGATAAGGTGCTAAATTTTAAACTAACTGCATCAGCAGCTATCTACTTTTCAATACATTCTGCATGTCAGCAAGGCTATTCCCATCCTGACCCATCGTCAGAGGAAAGTCCCCAGGGGCCTCATCCATGTGAATTTCCCTTCTTCTTTTTGAATTGAAACAACTTTAAAATGGGTCTAAAGAGAGATTACATGATAATGTATTACATTTTTACCTAATTGCATCTGCCATATCAACTTTACATTGCCATCTGTCTGATAACAAGGCTATTCACATTCCTCATTATCAGAAGGAATTCACCAGTGGCTAAATATATATGGACCCTGCAAATAGATTTTGAGTTTCTGCTGTCATCCATAACGTAAAGGAAGGAATGGCATCAGATCTTAAACTGTGAATAGGGCCATGTCATAAGAGCTTATCGTTCCTTAGACTGGGTCTATAATTAAATGCAAGCCCAAAATCCACTCAGGCATCTATGATTTGTTTATGTCTCATCTAAGAGACAATATTGTCATTTTATCTTAGAGAAAATTATTAATCACCCCCCTTCATGTGGGCTTGTTGCTTCTCTGCTAGATGTCAGCTTGTTTATCTTCAAACCTGTAAGACCCCAAATGCTGTCTATATCTGTTGATAGCTGGGCACCATCAGCTTTTTTCACCACATTTGCTTATGCACCCACTTTGTCTTCAGTAATCGTGCCAGGAGATTGAGCATCACAGAATGCCAGGTTGTTAGAACAAAGTGTTCTTGCATTGAGGGAGGGCTTCCTCGATGTATTGCCATATACATGTATGTATGTAGGCCAATACTTCTATTTTTATGAATTAATATATTTACATAAGTGCACACCTATGTTTATACCTCTATTTATAGTTTTGCTTCCTTGGTCTTTCCTGTGTTTTCTTTTTTTTGTTTATTTTTTCGTTTTTGTTTTTTTGGGGCATCACTGCCTCTGGTGGTCGTGGGAGCTACCCAGGCTGCTCCTGAGAGCTGCCGCTGGATTTGAACCACCAAGCCTGCGGGCCGCAGTCCTGCACTCAACCACTTACGCCACCAGGGCTCAGCCCCTGTGTTTTTTTTAACCTTTCTCCTGCCCCACCTTGAGCTTGCCCTCCTTCAGCCTCTTAGTAATTCCTCTCAGCTCAGTTGCTGTTGCTCCAACACCCCCAGGATCTCTATGTCCTGCTCATTGCCGATTTTAATTCCCTAGTTGTTTCCCTGCCTACAGCATTGTTTGCTCACTGCTTCTCCCCCCAGGTCCCTCCAGACCTTTAGGTCCAGTTGCTTTCTTCTCAGGCTTGCTATCTTACATTGGCAGGCAAAACAAGAGTAACAGAGACAGAACATAAAGAAAACAAAGATGGTGAATAAAAAGAGAAAGCAAAAAAGAACAAACAAAAAAAACCCAGAGAAAACATGCATAATTCCAGGTCTGTCCACGGACCTGTACCACTCTTTCTGCACCAGTCTTGGGAGGTTCCTGAAACTGCCTCTCCTAACCTGAAGTCTATTTTGGGGGCACCTCAGGGGTTATGTACCTGAGTTTTGCTCCTGTTGCTGCTCTGTTATATTTTTTTCTTGGTTTGCCCCATTGTGAGGATGTTCAGACAAGACTCACTCCCCACCGTGTGCCCCCAGTATTGAACAAACTGTTCTTGTATGGAGTTAAGATTTAAGTAGAGGCTCAAAGTCCATCTGCTTCCTTGTTACATATGTACATTTACATGTGTTTATATATTTTTCCATGCCTACCCTCCTTTATGTTTATGCATCTTCACCTTTCAGTAATTCCTCTCAGATACAATTCAATTGTTGACACATGGCAGGCAAATCTACACACTCCTCACCATCAGTGTTTGAACATTTACTATTATCTTGTGTCCCTCATTATTGGCTCCATGCTCCCTTCCTCCCTCCTCCCCTCCCATGCTCCAAGGAACCATTAATCCAACTGCTGTCTCAGTAAGGTTGCCTATGTTGAATATCTTGTATAAACAACCCCCCCCCCCAAAAAAAAAAAAAACCTCAAATAAGTAGTAAAGTCTAACAGGAATCATGTCATAGAGCAAATGAATACTTCTATGTTACAGAGAAGGACAGGTTAAAAGCTATCAGTCCAGTCTCCATTCCTTTCAGGGTTACTTGTCCTGGTCAACGCTTAACAACATCTACACCCTTTTATTTAGTCTTTAGCAATTCTGTTGGACAGGGGAGCATCCTGGGAGGTCCACATCGCTATTCCTGCAGTGACAGTTGGATCTATCTAGTGTGTGTACCCTCCGCTCCCCCCAGTTATATCTTTAGTCTTTCAGTTTGGCTGTGTTGTGAGTAATTCACAACCAGTTTAAATGGGGTGCCTAGTGCTGCCCCCAAGTCTGAAGTTGATGCATGGGAGTCTTTGGAGTCTTTGTGGTTTCGCACATTTCACTGATCTTTGTGCTCCCCTCTTAGTTTGACCCCATAAATGTGGGTCAGACCAGCCACGCGCCCTGCGCTGTATGTTCAGGGATGTCCTCTGGAGTGCTGTCTTCTAGGGAGAGAGCGTCACCTGGGGCTGAGAAAGAGGTGTTCTGAGCAGGAACATCTGCCTCATGGATTGGCACACTGCAGTGAGTTCTACTCTCATTCGTCCTTTTCTGTGGAAATATAAACAATACCCTCCCCTTGGGTGGATTACTGTGCCTGACTCCCACGTTGCCATTGTTCTTTTTCCCCACCCCTCTGTGGGTCTTAATGGCATATAGAGAGGGTGGTACTCTTTTCTGCACAAGTGCTCTCTTCTTGTAGTCAATTTTCAGCATTGGAACTATGGAGTAAGTTACACTTGGAAAGAAATCCTCGTCGTGTTGAAAATACCTCCTCCTCACCCCCTGGATATTTACCTTGGCCTTCTGTTCTCACTCATTCTTCTCTGTCACCATGTTAGGGAGTGGTTTTATTATCGTTTTACTTAGGGGGTCATTCCAAGGTACTCTGTGGAGCAGATCCTCCACCTCGGGATTACCAGAGCAGTGTAGTGTCGTGGTGAGCTAGTGGCTCCTCAATGATGGGATTGGAACCAAGTCGGAAGAAGCATTGGGGAGTTTCTGTTGGAACCAGCAAAATACGGTTCGGCTGCTTTGATAACCACAGGAACAGTTTCAGGAAGCTTGAGTTACACCAAGCTGCAATCTGGATTTCAGCTGAGCCTCTTAAGCTGGACACAACAAATACTCCCCTGTCTTCCCCTGTATTCTGTGTGAGGGTGGAGGAATGGGTTTGATGGTTTCACAACATTCCCCAGAAGCCGTAGGGATCTATGGTTTTACTGTTAAAAGCTGTCTCACAAGTTTGGACGTCAATCTGGTGAAGTACTTCAGAGTGGGTGAGGGTTTCATCTTGCGATAGTTGACAACCTCCTGGGTACATGTTTTGTGGTTTGGGCTATTTAGGCACAGAGTGGGGGAGTGAGGAGGAGGCAGATGGAGAACAGAGCAGTTTTGAATCCATTAGATTGTGTGTAGCAGGGTAAGTTGAGACTTGGTGTTTGAGCTGGCATGTGGTTTATATTGCTATCTCTGGGAATTGGGGGTGAACACTTGGTTGATCTCAAAAAAGATACCACACAGTGTGAAAACTCTGATCACACAGAACTAGATGAACCTAGATGTCAATTTCCAGAACTTGTGGGCAATACATAAGCACCAGCCATTAAATCTATTTGGCTTGCTGTTAAGGGAGTGGCTGCCTAGCCCATTTAGTTCTTCTGAATTTCCTGTTCTTAATAACCTTGGCTTCCAGCTTTTACTGGGAGAAGCTGATGTACTCATGCTCCTCCAAGCCCCATGCTTGTAGGACTCTGTTTACTCCATGGTTCTTCTACTTTCTCTTTATTCGTTCTCTATTTTTATTATTCCTCTCTTCTCCCTGTCTTCACTCTGAGTAATTGATTTTAGTTCTTGAAGAAAAAGAAAACCTACTATTTCTCTTTTCAGAGACGGTAAAGAATAGAGACTTTATGCAGCTGACTTTATTCTGCACATGGGCAGACTGTCTGTTGCACATATCCTTTCTCTTGTCTGTTGTTTACTTCTTTTTCACTTTTGATTGTTAGTTGGATAAAGGTTTACAGAACCCATCATCAGTTTACCCATTGGGTCAGAAGTTCAAAACCAGCAGCCGCTCTGTAGGAGTAAGATAATGCTGTCCACTCCATCAGGAGGTGCAGCCTTGGGATCCTACAGGATCAGTTCTACCCTGGTCTGTGGGGTCTTCATGAGCCAGAATTAACTTAATGACAGTGAATTTGCACATTTTTTTAATTCATCCATTTTAGTCTTCTCCATGTTCCATCACTTTTTCCACTTCTTCCCCACTTCTTTGCATTCTTCTATGATTTCCTAATCATCTCTACATTGTCCTAGAAGGAACAGTGCTGTACCATTTGATTTTCAGTGGTTAGTAATTTTAAGGTGTGAGTGCCTCATTAGTGTTCATGGTCCTGTTAGAGACCTGTCGATTGTTGGGCTGAAAACTGAGCCACACGGTGGGGCTCTGGTCCAGAGCTGAAGTTTAATGGAGGGCTTCAGTCGGGGGTGGGGTGTTCTGCCAGTCTCCAGTCAACCAGTAGGTCTGTTTTTGTTGTTGTTTCATTTTACTTCCTATCCAGTTAGGAAAAGGGGAAAACGATTATATATTTCAGTGGTAAGAAGAGTCAAGAAAAGGAAATATAAGTGAAAACTATGATTTCCTAATGTAGCTAATATGACAAAATAATATTGTTACATTCCATAGGACTCATGTTCCTTGGGGCAACAATAATACAGCTTACGTAGTTGAACTTTCATTGTGGAATGAGTAGCTTGGTACTAATTTTGCACCAAAGATGATGATAAAACAAGATAAAATTGTCAAACTCACCCATTTCAGTGCTTTGCAAATTGGCCAGTGGCATACACTAAATTCACAGTGATTATTTCACTTGAAAAAACATTGCAACTTGGATAAGAGCAGCGGTGAGAGGGGGCACAGGCTTTTGCCTGTCATTATTGCTACTCCCTTCCCTAGCACTGCCAACAGGGTAATTCCTAGCAGGGCATGACAAGTTGAGACAACCAGCTGTTTGACTGACAAAGGGCACTGAGGGGAGTTGGCCCTAGAAATCACAGTGTTCACAAACAGTTGTGATCTTGTTTATAAGTGACAATAAAGTTGTTTTTAAGGTGATGAAAACATTTGGCAATATATAATCATGGTGGGTACAAACAGGACAAGCACAATGTCACTGTATTGTACATGTGAGGAATACTGAAAAGCTACATATTACACATGTACTTAACACACATAAGTCAAAGGAAGAGGAGTGGAGTAAAGAGAGACAAGGAATTTAAAATTTAGCCAGGGAGAAAGTACAAAAAAATACAGTTAAAGCATCAACTCCGAATCAATCAAATTTTGTAATGTGTTTTTCAACATAGGAACAACATACTGTCATTACAGGACCATGATGATTTAGTTGATCTCTTGTATCTCTTCCAATTAAATGTGACCTTGTGGTCAGAATTATATGCCATCGGGCAATGTAGAATGGAGAATTATTCATGGTCATTTTGATAATGATTGGGGAAGGGACTGCTGTTTGTGTGTGTTTGCGACTGTTGTGAATGTAGATGTGTAAAATCTGAGAGGGAAACAATGCAAGCAAGGAAGGCAATGTGGTCCAGCAGAAAGACACTGTCAGGCCTTACCATTCCTCCAAAGGACACTGCAAGGAACGTGGAACGAGGAGAAAGTGATTGTTCAAAAATAGGGCTTCCCTTTTTTAAATAAATGAGCAGTAGCACCTGTAGAATCATCTTATCATGTAGGTCTTTTTTTTTTTTGGCATCACTGCCCTCTGGTGGGAGTAGGAGACCCAGCCTTGCTCCTGGAGAGCTGCTGCTGGATTTGAACCGCCAAGCCAGTGAGCCGCAGTCCCGCACTCAACAACTCTGCCACCGGGGCCATGTAGGTCTTCTTCATTTTTTAAGGCATCACTGCCCTCTGGTGGTGGGAGTAGGAGGCCCAGCCTTTGCTCCTGTGAGCTGGAATTGAACCTCCATCCCAGTGGGCCGCAGTCCCGCGCACAACCACTACACCACCGGGGCTCAGCCCCATGTAGGTCTTCTTTTTTTGGGGGGGCGCATCACTGCTCTCCGGTGGTGGGAGTAGGAGGCCCAGCCCCACTGCTGGAATTGAACCACCGTCCCAGTGGGCCGCAGTCCCGCGCACAACTACTACGCCACTGGGGCTCTGCCCTCATGTAGGTCTTCTTAACAGCACTTTTAGATCTTGCCCAGAAACATGTGAACCCATCACATCATCTACTCTCCTGGAGTTCACTTATGGTCCTTCCAGCTACCAACACTAGTGCAATCTTGACTTTACAAACACCTATTCTGTATCCATCGTATGAGAAAATGCTTCTTCATTTTCGTGAGAAATACAAAAAGAAGACCATGTAGTTTTTTGGGGTTACTTGATATGCAAACACACGGACACACCCAGTTAGAGTAAAAGCAACTGCCTGTGGAAGTTCTTCATTGTGCACTGCACAAAAGAATTTTGTAGAAGTTCACAGAAGTCTGGCAGGAACCTATGTGAGCTGGAGTAGTATTGCAGTGTTTGTAGGGAGAGTTTGAGCTAGGTAGACTTGCAAAGTTTGATATGAATTTTGAATTTGTGTTCACATGAGTTGCATGGATTGAAACAAGATTCATATTTAATATTTCATAGTGCTTTCTTTCTTTAATTTCTGCATCAAGAGCTTTTTTGCTTCTGCCATCTGAACTGCAGTTGTGGGTAAAAATAGCAGCACCTTCTCTTCACACCCAACCATGTCGAGGTAAATCTGGAAATTCTTGCTTTGCATATTTTATATTTAGCTAATACTTAATTTTTAAATAATTTTTTAATAACCAAGTTCAAAATCCAGATAAAATTATCTTTAACAGTTAGAGGAAATCCCCTTTCTCATCTTTGTTTCCTCAAAAGCTTACCACTTCAGATTAGATGTGTACAGACTCCACTTGTATAAAGCACCAGTCCATAGTTGTCTTCTTTTAAACCCACAGCCAACACACAAGGGCTTCCTAGGACAGCATCCCGAGGAGTACAGCAAACACTTCTAGAGCTTTTCTTTGAATACATACTCCTTTACCAAAAGCTTACACCCTGGCTTCTACATGGCCCTTTCAGAAAATTTGGACTTGACTCTACCAACCTCTGTGCCCCTCTGGTGACATTTTGTAGCATTGTGAGAGTCAATGATTCCTCTTTGAACACTAATGCAAACCAGTAAACTCGGTCACATGCAGTAAATACTACCTTGTAATAAGCCAAGGGTGTCAGAGTAGAACTGTGCTCCGGGGGCGTTTTGATGGCTAATTTTCCAGAAGCAGATGGTCAAGTCATTTGTTAGTCTTGGACTTGAGCCTCTCTGAGCATGGGAGCCATTTTGACAAGCCATGGACAATGCTGTTGCAGAGTTTAACTATTAAATTAGATTCTGTGTTCTAAGGGGAGGAGTCAATGTCAAGCCAAGATCTGTTTCTTACATGAGATGAATCCCTTGTACTATGGGGTATTGGAACTGATAACAACAGCAACAACAACTATTGCTTGTTCACTTCAATGTTCAAAAAGCCAATACTTCCCAGACCCTCTCATGTGGAGCCTCTGCACCATGTGAAATAAAAAAAAATTTTTTTTTAAATACCCAAATACTCCTTATGTTTCCTTCATTTAAACCACCACTTCTTTCTAACTCTTGTTTGAGGATGTATATGGTGAGGTGGCAAGCCATGTACTACAAATAGGTGTCGGAATCAGGGTGTGCACTTAGCGTACCCTGAAGTCTGCTGATTTCTGTCAAAGCTGACAGACAAGGAGTAGGAATAAAGCCACCCCCGCCACCTCCTGTTCAAGGTCTCGAGAGTGAACTGTTTTCTAGTGATTCTCTTTCTGCACACATTAGTTGGTTATCTTTTAAAGTAAAGACTGTTATTTAAACCTTTCTCTGACTTTGGTCCGAGAACCATAAGTACACAGTTAGCTAGTCAAGATGAGACATCTACGTGTAGTCAGTGACAGGGAAAAAGACTTTACCAATAGCTTGTACTTAACTCTGTGATTGTAATTGGACTAAAGATTAAACTTCAATTTTCTGTGTGTTTTCGGACCCAACCTTATTTCTTGGAGCCCCTACTACTCTGGTCAGCACATGGTGAAACTTAGCTAGTGGAAACATTTGGGGTGTGTGCAAGCTTATCGAAGAACAAGCTCTTTCCCTGAAGATGGTTGGAAAGGAACTAATAAAAGGGGATTATCAAAGGAAAATATGGTTCCTTTGTCCGTTTTCTTATGTCTTAAGGAAAATTATTTAAAGGAACTTAGTTGTTTGGGGTTTTTTTAAGTCATTTTACTGGGGGCTCTTACAGCTCTTATAACATTTCATACATCAATTGTATCAAGCATATCTGTACATATGTTGTCATCATTTCCAAAACATCTTATAAGCTGTTTTTAAATAACATTTTATTGGGGGCTCCTACAGCTCCTATCACAATGTTGTCAATTGTTTGCAGACCACATTTGCACATTTGTTACCATCATCATTCTGGAAACATGTTCCTTCAACTTAGGCATCCGGTACCAGCTCCCCATATTTCCCCTCCCCACTACCCCTCCTCCATGAACCCTTAACAATTTACAAATTGTGTTTGGGTTTTTTTTTTTTAGGACTATATTATGTATAGTACAAAGTATAGGCTTTCGGTATACAATTGGATGCAGTCATACACAACCATACGTACACAGAAAAAGAGACAGTTGCTCAAACAGGGCAAGAGGATACTGCAAGGTTTCAGATGAGAAAAGTTGTGGGCTGGGATGATATCCTTTCACTGGGGCTGGACCTCCCCAAGGAGAATGCAGTCTCGGGACTGACCAAAGGCTCATTAACAGCTTGCAATAAGCAGAAGACACAAGCTTGCTTGTGCATGTTAAAGGGAACTTGAAGTACTTACTGATGAACATCAAAGAGCACCCCAGCCTTCAAAATGGATTATATCTCAACTTAAAAAAAAAACCAAAAAAAACAGAAATCCTTACCAGTAAACGGCATCATGGGAAATGAAGCAAAGATTGAATTTGTCATGGACTTGATTTTACTTGGATCCATAATTAATGCCCACAGCGACAATGGTCAAGAAACCAAGCTACATACTGCATACAAAATCCGATCTTTAAAATGTTGAAAACAATGAGGTCTAAGACTAAGGCACATCTGACCCAAACCATGATATTTTCAGTCACCTCATATGTGTATGAAAACCGGACAGTGATTATGGAAAATGGTAGAAGTATTGATGATATTAAAATAGGGTATTACTGAAAAACATTGAATCTACCATGGACTGCCAGAAGAACACACAAATCAGTACTCAAAGGTGTACAGCCGTAATACTCCGTAGAAGGTAGGCTTGGTCTCATGTACTGCAGACATGTTATCCTGGGACCAGCCCCTGTGCTAAGTGAAATGGAGAGTCAGAGAGAAAGAGGAAGATTGAGGTAGACTGGTAGATGGGCGGTCACGGAGGGATCAATGCGGAGGACTGACAAGACTGGACAGTGTTCTGGGATCACTGTGGGCATGTGAGAACCACCTCCATCGCCCCTCACAACATCCTATCGGTCCATCAAACGAGCAGCTCAGCCAAAACATACAGCTGCATCACTCCAGGAAGTTTCCTCTGACCTCTTTCTATTCAGTGTTTTTCCCCACAGGTAATCACCCATACAATTCCTCTCACTGTAGATTAATTTTACCTGTTACTATACTTTAGAAAAATGAAATTATGCAGCATGAGTATTCTTGTGTGTGGCTCTTCTGCACCTCACTTCTTTCTGCAAGCTAATGTTTTTGAGATTCATTCATGGTATTGCATATGCTGATAGTACATTTTTTTAAATTTAGATGTTTAATTCACAGAATAATAATCTATTGTATGAGCATAGTCTACTTGGCTTGTTCATATTCTTGCTTCTCGGCATGTGAGGTGTTTCTACTTTGGGGCTATTATGAATAACACTTCCTGAAACACTTGAACCTATCAGTTTTTCTAAATAATACATTCTGTTTCCATGAAGTCATTCATACTCTATTTATTGTTCTTTCAGCATCTATAAGATTTGCAATATTTTTCTGGTTCCTAGATTGCTAATTTGTAACTTCTTTTCTATCAGATTTGCTCTATGGTTTATAAATTTTATTCATCTTCCCACAGAAGCAGCTCCTGACTTTGCTAATTTTCTCACTTTGTATCAGCCAGGACTATATCCGAAAAGTGGGAGCAGTAAGAGGGATATGTTTGTGGGCATATCGACACCTGCAGAGTATGGGAAGTGGTAGAACTATTTTAACTTTTTAAAATAAAACTCATTATATGGCAGTATATAATTGTGGGTATTAAGTGCCACTAAGACTGCTGTGACCCCCAGTGACACTATGTACACCAGAACAAAGCACTATCCATCCTGTACCATCCACACAAGTGTTAGGTCTGAGTCCACTGTTGCAGCTGTGGTGTCAGTCCATCTCGTCAAGGACCTTCTTCTTTTTCACTGCCCCTCCACTTTACCAAGCACAATGTTCTTGTCCAGGGTTTGACTTCTCCTGATAATTGTGCAAAGTATGACTTAAATACTATTACATACTATAGTATATATACTATTATATACCCCATCCTATAATATAACCTGTGAGTGTGTGCATTACAAGAGTGATGCAAGCTATAGAGGTATGGGAAGAAAAGTGAGACCAAAGAAAATCAGCAAAAAAGGGGGCGGGGGGGGGATTTAAGTACATCCTTCAAATTGTGCAACCATACTGGTAGTTGGTTTGACAGTTTTTTTTTCTCTCTCAATGATTTTATTGGGGGCTCTTACAGCTCTTAAAACATTTCATGCCCCCCAATAAAATTAAAAAAAAAACAAACATTTCATGCATCACTCGTATCAAGCACATTTGCACACATGTTGCCATCCTCATTTTCAAATATATTCTACTTGAGCTCCGGGCATAAGCTCTTCCTTCCCCCTCCTTTTTTTGGGGGAGTGAGTATCACTGCCCTCTGGTGGTGGGAGTAGGAGACCCAGCCTTTGCTCCTGTGGAACCGCTGCTGGAATTGAACCTCTATCCCAGTGGGCCGCAGTCCTGCGCACAACCACTACACCACCGGGGCTCAGCCCCCCCCCCCTTTTTAATAAATCATTTTATCGGGGCCTCATACAATTTGACAGTTTTTACAAGACTCCTGTCTCATCTGTGATACTAGAGATGGAGGCCTACGGGAGAGTAAGCCAGTAAAGAGGATGTTATTTGGAGGGAAGAGCGCATTGGATTCCATAAGTATGGTTTGAGGCCCACGATAACTGAAACTCTTAGCAATTTCTTATCTTTTTCTTTTGGGGTGTGTGTGTGTGTGTGTGTCTTTTATGTTTACTTGGAATAATTGATTTGGGTGGAAAATGTCATCATTTTCATATATTTATTTTAATCATTTTGCTGGGGGACTCATAGAGCCCATACATCCATTGTGTCAAGCACAGTTGTACATATGTTGCCATCATCCTTTTCTCTCTTTTTATTACTTTATTGGGTGCTCATACAGCTCTTATCACAATCCATACATACATCCGTTTTGTCAAGCACATTTGTACATTTGTTGCCATCATAATTCTCAAAACATTTGTTTTCCACTTGACTCCTGATTATCAGCTCCTCATTTTCCCCCTCCCTCATGAACCCTTGAGAATTTATAAATTATTTTCTCATATCTTACACTGTCTGATGTCTCCCTTCACTGACTTTTCTTGTTATCCGTCTGCAAAGGAGGGTTATATGTAGATCCTTATAATCAGTTTCCCCTTTTATCCTCCCCTCTCCCCACCCTCATGGTATCACCACTCTCAGCAATGGCCCTGAAGGGATCATCTGTCCTGGATTCTCTGTGTTTCCAGTTCCTTTGTGTATCAATGTACATCCTCAGCTCTAGCCGGATTTGTAAGGTAGGATTGGGATCATGATAGTGGGTGGAGGGTGGGAGTTGGTAGGGAGATGAGGGAGTGTTTAAGAACTAGAGGAAAGTTGTATGTTGCCTGGTTGCTACACTACACCCCGACTGGCATCTCCTCCCTGCAGGTCCTGAATCTGAACTCTCTCTCATTCATAATATGATTTTTAGTTCTTTGATACCTGGTACCCAATCCCTTCTACTCCTTGTGATCACACAGGCTGCTGTGCTTCTTCCATGTGAGTTTTCTTGCTTCTTAGGGAAATAGCTACTTATTTACCTTTAAGCCTTTAACAGCCCAGACACTGTATCTTTTGATAGCTGGGCACCATCAGCTTCCTTCACAACTTTTGCTTATGCACCTATTTGTCTTCAGCGATTCTTTGGGGAAAGTGAGGACACAATGATAAGATTATTTTGTTCTTGATGCCTGATACATGATCCTTTCGCCACCTAGCAATACACAGGTTGGTGTGCTTCTTTCACGTGGGCTTTGTTGCTTCTTGCTAGATGGCTGCTTGTTTATCTTCAAGCCTTTAAGACTCTAGACACTATCTTTTGAAAGCTGGGCACCATCACCTTTCTTCACATTTACTTATGCTCCCCCTTTGTCTTCAGCAATCATGTCGGGAAGGTGAGTATCACAGAATGCCAGTTTAATTCTTTTTCCTTTTACTTTCCTCCTGTCCCACAGTCATGCTCAGCCTTCATTTGGGTTTAAGTAATTTCTCTCAGTTATCTTACTCTTGATCAAGCCCTGCCAGGCCTCCTATACTCCTCTCAACACTTTGTCCCCAGCATTGTTAAAACCACTTCCTTTCCCCCATCTCCCCTTCTCCCATGTCCTCTCAGACTATTGGTCCCACTGTTTTCCCCTCCAAATTGTTTATCCAACCTATCCTATCTAGATAGAACTATGGAAATAATAACATGCACAAAAACTAGATGGAGTAAACAAAGCAAAAAAGGAAAACAAGACAATAACTAAAAACTAATGCAAAAAAGAAAAGACTGTAAATGATTTAAGGAGTTTCTTGACCTTTAGGAGTGTTTTTCAGTGGAGTCTGATGGGGTGCCAGGTCCTGGTTCTAAAGTCTATTTTTGGTACTCCCTTGCACTTCCTTTCTATTTTTGGTACTCCCTTGCACTTCCTTTCTCTGCTTCCCTTGCTGTTCTGTAGCATGTCCTTAATGTTTTGCTTTGGTTTGGTGAGGTCAGATCGGGGACAAGTCCCACACTGTTTCTCCAGTATTGTCCCCTGGAGGGCTATGGGTCAGTAAGGGATGTCATGTCTCATAGTGGAACCAGCCATATGGTCTTTTTGTGGATTCGCTGCTCTGTTGGACTAGGATATGTTCCACTCTCTTCCTCCCCATCATTTGCTTCTATGTGTACTGATCAGACATGTCATTCTCTCTGAGCTGCTGCTTCAGTGCTGTCCCCTGATGTAAATTCTTCTGGGGGAAGGGGCAGCTGTCCACATAGTTGGGATTGGGGCCAGGCCCTCAGACCTCTCTACTGGTTCCCTGCTTCATGCCATTACATTGCATTCACATCTTGGAGCACCAAATTGAAGTCTTTGATTCCTTTTTCCCTTTGGAGATATAAACAGTACCCTCCCCTCTGGTGTTTAGTGCCCTGTTCCCTCACTACCCATTTCTTTCTTTTCCTTTCTCTCCTCTTTTCCCCCCTCCATTGTAATTGGCTACCATATGTATCCTTGGATTTGGTCTGGCCCCTGCTATACTACCTGGGCCTCACCACAGGAATTTCTGTATACAGTGCTTTATCACTATACCCCTTTTGCATTTTTTTAAAGCTTACCTCAGCGGACTAATGTTGTACTTGTCTTTTTGTTCTTGGCTTACTTTCACTTGGCATAATTTCCTCAAGTTCTTCCTATGCGGCGATGAGCTTCATGCATTCATCGCTGCTTTTTAGAGATGTATAGTACTCCATTATATATATGAACCACTGTTCTTTAATCCATTCATCAGTTGATGGAAATTCGGGTTGTTTCCAACTCTTTGCAATTGTGAACTGTGCCATGATGAACATTGGAACACAGATGTCTGGCCATGGTTTCTTGTCTCTTCTGTGTATATACCCAATAAAGGTGATTGCTGGGTCGAACAGTAGCTCGATTTCCATCTGTTTTAGATATCACCAAATCGATTTCCGTAGTAGCTGTACAGACCTGCAAGTCCACCAGCAGTGGATTAGAGTTCCTGTCTCCCCACAGCCCCTCCAACACTTGTTGCTTTCTGATTTTTTTTAATTGGGCTATCTTTGAGGATATTAGATGGTATCTCAGTGTTCTTTTAATTTGCATTTCTCTTATGGCTAATGATTTTCTCGTGTTTGCTGGCCATTTGGATTTCTGGCCCTGTGAATCTTCTGTTCATGTCCTTTGCATACCTCCTGGGCAATTAGGGTTTTTTTTTCTTTTCGAAAGTCAGCAGAGTATTGTAGATTTTAGTAATAAGGCATTTGTGTAATGTGTCATTGCTAAAGATGTTTTCCCAGTCGGAGGGCTCTTTTGTTACTCTCTTGGTGAATTCTTTTGATGTACACAGGGTGTTTTATCTTAAGTATATCCCATTTGCCAATTTGTGCCTCTACTCTCTTTGTGTCATTCTCTATTACTGATAGCCTATGTTTTCCCTACACCAAAGTTCTCAGGTTGGTCCCAATTCCCTCATTGATAACCCTAATAGTTTGGGGTTTTACCTTAAGGTCTGTGATGCACCTTGAGTTTATTCTTGTACAAGGAGTGCAGTGAATACCTTACCTCTTTTTTCTGCAGGTAGATATCCATTTTTACCAGCACCACTTGTTGAAGAGGATACCTGCATCCCATTTGATATATTTGGGGCCCTTATCAAAGATCAGTTCTCTCTATGGCGGTGATTTTATTTCTCAGTTTTCAGTTATTTTACATTGTCTGAGTATCTGTCATTATGCCAATACCATGCTGTTTTGACCACTGTGGCTGTAAAATATGTGCTAAAGTCAGGTAAAGAAAGCCCTCCTGCTGTGTCCTTCTTAAAGAGTTCTCTGCTAATTCAGGGTTTCTTCCCTCTCCATATGAAATTGGTAATCCATTTTTCCATTTCTTTGAAGAAAAATGAGGATAATTGTATTGGGATTGCATATATAGTGCCTTGGGCAGAACTGACAATTTTATTATATTGAATCTTATAATCCATGAGCATGGGATATTCTTCCATTTTTTGAGGTCACTCTTGGTTTCTTTTAATAGTGTTTGTAGTTTTCCTCATATGGACCTTTTGTTCTTTTAGACATATATATACATATATACACATATATACATATATAAAAAAGCATCCGGTAATGCAGTTATTCTGATGTTGTACCTCTTCATAGCTCATAGGTTTTCTTCAGCCTTTCTGATAACTTTATTAGATTTTTGTTTGTGTTTGTTAAAGTCTGATTAGCTGTCCTGTAGGTCACTAGTGTGGTTTCCTGATACCTCCAGACCACTCGCAAACTCTGTGAGTCAGCTACTCATTTTTGTTATCTCATCCCTAACTCTTGTACATCCCTTTGGTGTATGGACTTTATCTCTTCTATCATTTCATCCTTTTTCTGTGTTGTTCCCCACATATCCTGTATAACTTCAAGCAGCATCCTGAACATTTCTTTCTGTGGTCAATCAATATCTATTTCTTCTGTGCATGTCATTTGGTTCAGGGCATCTTCTGCCATTGCCTTTTTTTGTTTGTTTTTTGAGCCTCACTGCCCTCTGGTGGTGGGAGGAGGAGGTTCAGTCTTTGCTCCTGTGGAACTACTGCTGGAATTGAACCTCCGTCCCAGTGGGCCGCAGTCCCACACACAACCACTATGCCATTGGGGCTCAGCCCACCATTGCCTTTTGTCGCTCCTGTTTTGTTTCATTGCAGTTGTTGTGGCTGATTATTGTTTGCATTGCATTGTTTTAGAGGAGCCTGGTGCCATTTTCCAGTGAGTTGAAGAGTACTAGATCTCTCTAGGAGACTCCTAGGAATGCTTCTTTGAGCTTCCTGCTAATTTTACTATGGACTTGGCCTATCTCTATCCTCCTATGGCTTAACTCTTTCCCTAGTTAACCAGTATTTTCTCATTGGAGGACTAGTTGGATGGTCCTCTCAGTGGACACTGGTTGGGTGGTTATAGACTCATGAGGATGGTGCTGTACTGGGTAGTCTCACAAGAAGCCGTCATGGTATGTGGCCCATGGTAGCCTGAGGCCTTGCAAAGGGTGTGCAGGATGCTCTGCAAGGGGAGCACCACAGAAGGTGGTGGGTTGCCTGCTTTTGTGTAGAGCTCCATGAATGGTGGGCAGAACTTCCCTCGTCAGGTAGATTGCTACAGAGGTTGGACAGTGGCTCCCTCAGCAGCACGGAACTTTGATGGGTATTCCCTTAGCTGCCATAGGCTGTGTGAGGCACTAAGGCAGGTGGAAGGAAGTTCCCCCAGTCACGTGGGATCATAGAGGACAGCTAGGAGCTCCTCTAGCCACACAGGCAGGAATTCCCGGGAAGATGTTGGGGGAAATATCCCCAGGTGGGAGTTTGGTGCACTTTCCCCAGCCTTTGGTTCCCCTTCACTGGGTGGAGCTCTCCATCCTGGGTGGAGAGCAGCCATAAATTCCCTAGGCTTAGGGAAGAGACAGAAAGAAAAACTAAGAAAAGAAAAAAACTAAGTCTGTGGTCACTGGGGGGATAGAGAGAAGAGAGGAAAACAAAAGTAACCATATACCTGAGCCCAGATCACTCACCATGGGGCTACAATGGTTTAATCCCTGCCGCTAGAAGGTGTGGCTGTGTTGAGATGTAGCCCCTGTGCTGGCTCCAAATAATCCAGGATCTAACCAAGACAGTGGCAGGGGTAAGGTCAAATCCTAGCCAGCCTCCATTGTGGTAAACCAGAAAGTCTCCAGCCCTTCAGAACCTTGTGGAGCCATATGAAAAAAAAACGATCTCACTCACATATCAATACTTCTGCTGCTCTCCATACCATTCTGTGGCCTCAGGTTTAACTTCTGATGTCATTTCCCTAAAACTTGTATTACTTTTTGCTGAGCCAATCTACAATTGGTGAATGCTGAAAAGGGACCCCCACTTCCAAATTCTTCAAGGGTGTAGCTACAGAACAATGGACATAGAACTCTGAGTTGTCCACTAGTTTTCATTCAGCACTGTAAAACTGCTGTTTCTTTGTTTTCTAAGGAGAAGTGAGGTGACATTTTTGCTCTTTTTCTATAACAGGTCTGTCTTCTCTAGCTGCTTTCAACATCTCTCCCTGACCTTGGCTTTTAGCAGGGTGCTTATGATAAATACGATTGTATTTATTCTGCTTGTGGTCCTCAGAGTTCATGTTCTTCATGGAACTTGGGAAGTTTCGGCTCTTATTTCTTCAAATATTTCTCCATTTTCTCTCTCTCCTTTCTCTTGTTGCCCATCATATGAATGTCAGGCTACATGATGTTGCCTCACAAGTTACTGAAACTTGGTTCCCCTGGATACTCCTCCCTTCCCCCCCATCCTCCCACTCCTTGTTTTTCCAGCTTCCCAGATAGGATAATTTCCTTCTTTCCATTAATGCTTTTTTCTGATATCTCCAAGCTGTTAATGTCGTGCTATGAAGTTTTGCTTTAAGAAAATGCACATTTTAATCCAATAATCTACATTTAAAAAGCAAAAAACCGATCATGGCTAATTTTTTTTTTTTTTTTGGCTGAAAAAGCACCTTTTCCCCATTCTTCTATGACAACCATTTTTCCTATTGTCTATAATCAGATTTACCATGGTTGCTTTAAATTCTCTTCTAAAGTTGTTGGTTCGACCCCCCAGCTGCCCCATGGGGAACAGATGAAGGGTGTGTATTGCTGTGGAGATGTTCAGTTTGTGCAGAGATGTGCACCTTTGCTCTGCTGGGTCCCTGTGAGTGGGGATCACCTCAGTGGGTTTGGGGTTAATACTTGCACTCTTACCTTGGTATGTGTTCTGTTGATTCCTTCTCTTGAATTTGGTCTACATTGTCCTTTTCCTTAACATTTCCAGTAATTTTTTTATGACACCTTGAACATTAATGATACATTGTGGAAACTTCAGATTGTGTTATCTTTCTCAGAGGAATATTAACTTTTGCGATAGCAGGTAGTTAAATTACTGGCTTATCTGAATTAATGAAGACTTGAGTTTATGGTTGTTATCAAGAGTTTGTTTTGTTTTGTTTTACCCTTAGTTCTATGATGATTCCTTGGTACATGGTCTGAAAGGAGGCCTTTCTGGGACTTTAAGGAAGGCCAAAAAACCTCTCTCTGGAGAGTCCCACTCCAGCTTCCCTGCAGTGAGCAGCAACTTAGCTTTGTGAACATCTTTGGAACTCTCCTTGGACTCTCCCCCATCATCAACATTTGCTGATGACATTACTCAGGATCTATCTATTTTTTTTAATCTATCTATTCTCTCTCTCTTATCTATCTAATCTAATCTAATCTATTCCTCTAGTCTACCAGAGCTTCTTCCTCAGCGGTTTAGGATAATTCTTGTGCAGCATATTGGACTGCCTTTCTTTGTCCCCCACTTTTGTGGAGGGCAATATCCTACTTCACTTCTAAACCCTTTGATTGCCCTGTTGTTTCTGCCTCCTCAAGTCAGTCAGACTTTGCTTCATTTCTAGCCACCACCTACCACCATATTGGGGAATACCACTTAGGGCAAGTTCACATTAATGGGGTTCTTTTGCAGTGTGCAGGGCCCTAGTGACAGAGTGGTGTGATGTGGACTGCTAATCCCAGATCAGAAATTCGAAATGACCAGTCACTCTATGGGAGAAAGATGAGGCCTTCTACTCCTATAAAGAATTACAGTCTCAGAAATCCCAGGAGCAGTTCTCTCCTGTCCCGTGGGCTCACTCTGAGTGGGCATCATCTCGTTGACAATGAGCTCTTGAGTTTGTGATGTGATTTCCTCTTTTCAAAGAGCTAACTCTTGCAGTTTCTGCCTGCTTTGCTTCAGTGTCTTATTATGGTGGTTCTCCGTGCTATTCCAGCACTTGCCTATATGCAGCTGTTGGCAGCATAGTTCCTTAGCTTTGTTTTGAAGTTCAATGGATCAACAGTTCTGTGTAATTAGTACAATTTAGCATTTTCCCCTGACCTGCAAATAATCTGAGTTATCCCAGCAATTTCTTTCACCTCATAGTAAATATACCAGCTCTATCTTTCTTTAGCTACAATAATCACCATGTCTGGCTTAGGAGTTTAAAATATATATATTATTTTAAATATGTCTATGCATATCAATGTAGTTTTTAAAAATCATTTTATTGGGAGCTCTGACAGATAGCATAACCTTCCATAGTTTAGTCACATCAATCAGTATTGAACACAGCTTACCACAATCAGTTTCATTCTCTTTCTTCTTGAGCTCCTTGATATCCTCTCCTCTTTATCCCCTCCCTTCCCCCCAGGACCATGTTTTTGATGTCAGCACTCTAGCCACCTGAATGTCCTAGTTGCAAGCTCAGTGAGTTGCAGCTTGTTCTGGGTGCCGTGGTTAATGCAGTGGGGTCTTCAGGTGAAGACCTATAGCTAGCAATCCAGTCACCTGAAGAGCAATGTCATCCAAGAACTGGCTCCCAGACCAAATACCACTCAGGAAACATACCACACACACTCTCAAAACAAACAACTCACTGCCCTACCATGTAGGCAATTCCAAGTCATAGGAAGACTTTTTACCCCAGGAGCAGCTGGTGCTTTTGAACTGCAGACATTGTGATTATCAGCACAGCATGTAACCCATTATGCTACCAGGGCTTCTTGGAAACATACTACTACTTCCTAAAACAAATAAATTCTCAAGCAGTTGAGAATCTTTTTATTTCATGCTAGAAATAGCTTGCATTCACATATTTTCATATGAGTCGATATGTAGAATTCTGGTAACATAACATTTAAGAATATACAAATTACTCTCAAACCTTTCAGTGTCCAAATTTACATGAGCTTAATGTCAGACATGTTTTCTTTTGAAATAAAGGAAAACCTACTAAGGAAATATGTTATAGGACAACCTGGTTCTGGGGGTGGGGGGGGGGCGCGCATCACTGCCCTCTGGTGGTTGTGAGAGCTACCCAGCCTTGCTCCTGGAGAGCTGCTGCTGGACTTCAACCGCCAAGCTCATGGGCTGCCTGGCTCTTTTATTTTAAAAACCTGGTTCTTTAAAGACATGCCAAGCCAAGTCAAGGATAGTGTCTAGCAGGGATAGCAGTATGTTTAGCGAGCAGGTAGATGCTATTTAACTCTCTCTCTATGAAATGCGACCTAAAAATGTACTTGTTTTTAAAACCTTTTACCTCAAAGTGTGGTTTACTCTAGCTTCCTTTACTTGGTGCTCAATGTTTTGTTTGTTTTTTTTCTGATGTCACAAAGTTAATATCAAACCTGTGGGTCAAGACCCTTTTGGGGTTGGAACAATCCTTTCACAAAGTTCTCCTAAGACCATTGGAAAACTCATCTTTCTGATAGTCTTAGGATTAGAGACACCTCTCCTCTATCAGTCTCCACATGCAGGTATACCCACATACGAGTTTCTGGTGTGAAGACTGTTGCCCATGCAGCACCAGGCTTCAAGATAAAATTTCATTTATTCGTCATTAGAAATAAATACTTCACAATATATAATTACATATTTTGTTTGTGATTCTATGTTTTAATTAGGTTCATTTTGTAACAATGAAAATATATCCTGCATATCAGATAGTTACGTTGCAATTCAAAACAGTAGCAAAATTACAATTATGAAGTAGCAATGAAAATAATTTTCTGGTTGATGGTAACCACAGAAGAACTGTATTAAAGGGGCGTGGCCTTAGGAAGATTGAGAACCACTGTTGTGGCAGTCATGTGCTTATGTTAATTTTATAATTGAAATGTAGGGGTGGAGTCTGGCCTGTTAATCAGGAGAAAGCCATTGACTAGCTGATGTGGCCTCTGTGTGGGCATGGCTTTCACCTGAGACCCCTGGGAAATCTCACGTTATTTCCCTCGTGAAGATGAGAAGCTATCTTCCCCAATTGTTGGGAGTTAGTTTCAGAGACGATTAATCACAGACAAGACAAGCTGGCAGCGTTCGAGAAGCTGGAGGAGCCGGCGGAGAGACAAAACAGCTTTGCTTTGATGGAGCCAGACCTCTGAAGCTGGGGCTGCTACATGGATACCTCTGCCAGCGATGAGTTACTTCTGCTGTTGATGGACCCTGAGCCCTGGACGCGAGGTGCCCTCCTAGCACCGGAATTCTGCACCCACTAACCTGTGACTTCATGAGTCGAAAGGAGACTTTGTAGACTGATTTCAGACATATGGGTTAATACCAAACTTACAACTTTGGTGGGGGCATCACTGCCCTTAGGTGGTGGGAGTAGGAGGCCCAGCCTTTGCTCCGTGGAGCTGGAATCGAATCTCCATCCCAGTGGGCCACAGTCCTGCGCACAGCCACTACGCCACCGGGGCTCAGCCCAAACTTACAACTTTGAACTGGACTGGGCTGGGATGCTTTCTCCATGTCTCCCATTCCTTTTGTACATAAACCTTTTCCTTAAACCTATATGCGTGTCTCTGAAATTTGTTCCTCTAGTCTACCCAGACTAACTCAACTGTTCTGAGTGATCTTATATACATATTTGCTTGATAAAAGATAGGGGAGAAAGACTATAACAAAGCAACAAAATGAACTGAAAAACTCAGTTAATACATGAGGGTGAAAACAACAACTTACCAGGATCTCCTGTTAAGCTACTAACAGAATGCCTGCCTTCCTTGTCTGTCGGTGTCAGGGTGGGCCTGCACAATGCCTGCCCTTTATCGACAGCTGTACAAAGACCGGTGAAAAGTGATTGTAAACAGGAACATGGTACAATTTGGAGATGGCACCAGTGGTTGGCATTTTGTGAAATCAAAATAGCTTAGATTTGTAGCTAGCCTTCTCCTACAAGTGACTCATTCTCTATTCCTTTCTTCTCCAATTTCAAGAAATAAAAGCATGCAAACATTTTATATGCTTACATATACACACATACTGGACATCATATAACATATACATACAGATATACACATATACATGTGTGAACAAAACGGACTACTGCATGGTTTACCATCAAGAAAACTGTGTCAGGGTTGTATTCTCTGACTATATTGACTCAACCTGTATGCAGAGTGATTGAGTGGAGAAATAGGACATCAGGACTGGGAGGAAGCTTCTTAGCAATCGTCAGTACAACTTTGTCGAGAGTTGGAGAACTTAAAGCACTTGCTGATGGAGACCATGGATTGACAGCTACAGTATGGATAGTGCATCAATGTAAAGAGGACCCAAATCCCCACAAATTGACTGATAAGTGACATCACGATAAATGAAGAAAAGCTGAAGCTATCAAGGAATTTATCTTTCTTGGATTCACAATCAATGATATGCATTGCATTTGGTAAATCTGCTGGTTAAAACATCTTTAGGGCTGAGCCCTGGTGGTGTAGTGGTTGTGTGCAGGACTGTGACCCACTGGGTTGGAGATTCAAATCCAGCAGGAAGACTGGACCTCCTACTCCCACCACCAGAGGGCAGTGAGGCCCCCAAAACAAACAAACAAACAAACAAACGAAACAAACAAACAAAACACATCTTTAGATGGGGAGGAGATGAGCCAGACAGGATGCAGTGTAGCAATGATGAAACATACAACTTTCCTCTAGTTCTTCAATGCTTCCTTCCCCCACCCCCACTATCATAATCCCATAATCCCAGAGGATGTACACTGGTACAGATAGGAACCAGACACATAGGGAATCTAAGACAGATGATACCTTCATGCCAGTGGTGAGAGTGGTGATACCAGGAGGGTGGAGGGAAGGTGTGATAGAAAGGGGGAACCGATAAGGATCACATATAACCTCTTCCCTGGGGTACGGGCAACAGGGAAGTGGGTGAAGGGAGACATTGGACAGTGTACAACATGACAAAATAACAATTATTCATAAATTATCAAAGGTTCGTGAGGGAGGTGGGATCGGGGAGGGAGGCAAAAAATGAGTTCGTACCAAGGACTTAAGTACAAAGCAAATGTTTTGAGAATGACGAGGGCAATCAACGTACAAATGTGCTTGACATACAATGGATGTATATATGGGTTGTGATTAGAGTTTTATTAGACCCCCAATAAAATGATTTTTTTGTTTTGGGGGCATCACTGCCCCCTGATGGTGGGAGTAGGAGGACCAGCCTTGCTGCTGTATTTGAACCTCCAATCCAGTGGGCCGCAGTACTGCGCACAACCACTACACCACCGGGGCTCAGCAATAAAATGATTTTTTTTTTAATTAAATACAGATGGAAAGAAAAAAATCTTTAGCGTTTTAAAAACCAGGGGGTATTACTTTGAGGACTAAGGTGTGCCTGACCCAAGCCATAGTATTTTCAGTGGCCTCACTTGCATGTGAAAGTTGGACAGTGAATAGGAAGACTGAAGAAGAATTGGTGCATTTGAATCGTGGTGCTGGCAAGGATTGGAGAAAGACCATAGGCTGCTCAAAGAACCAAGAAATCACTCTGCAAGAAGCAGATCCTTTCTTAAAAGGAAGGATGGTGAAACATTGTCTTAGGTACTTTGGACATGTTACTAAGAGAGACCAGGCTCTGGAGGAGGACACCATGCTTAGTAAAGTGTGGGACCCTGACGAAGATGGAATGACACATGGGCTTCACCAAACTGCCCAAACATAACAATTGTGAGCATAGGGCAGAGGTTCTCAACCTTCCTGATGCTGCATCCCTTTAAATACAGTTGCTCATGTTGTGGTGAGCCCCCCCCCTTCATGAAATTATTTTTGTTGCTACTTTATAACTGTAATTTTGCTACTGTTATAAATTGGGTGACCCCTGTGAAAGGGCTGTTTGAACCTCAAAGGGATTACGATCTACAAGTTGAGAACCACTGGCATAGGGCAAGACCAGACAGTGTTTCATCTGTGAATCAGAATGAACTTGGTGGACACCTAGTAACAATAACATATATATGCACACACACACACACATACTTGTAAGAGTATTTATATACGTATACATGTATGAATGTATTTCTTTTTTTATGAATGTATTTCTATACAAAGTTCTGCAATAGAAAAATTCCATTATCTTTTGACATCATTTTAATATGAGCATCTTGAAGCTTTTTCATATGTATACTTAGATACATGTGTGTGCTTTTTCATCTATTGCTTAGTGTCCATTCTGTGAATTTGACATCATATGATTTGGATGCCTGTGGACACTACTTTATTCCGATCCTGATTTTGATATGTCTCTTGACCAAATTTTATGCCTTCGCCGTGATTCCCAGCATGCTGAGCAGTGATTCATGTTGAGAGGAACTGACTCTATATTTGCTCCTCGGTTCACATCTTCCCCAACTCCTTCTCTGCTGTAGGTCCTTGCATGTCAGAGATAGCCTTGTAGCTTTCAGTACAGCTGATTTTTAAAATCATTTTACTGGGGGCTCTTAGAGCTCTTAAAGCATTCCATATGTCAATTGTTTCAAACAAATTTGTACATATGTTGCTGTCCTTATTTTGTCAACATTTACTTTCTATTTATGACCGTGCTATCCCCCCTCAGTCTTCTTAACCCCTTGATAGATTATAAATTATTATTATTTTCATGTCTTACATCAAGCACTGTCTCCCTTCAACATTTCCGTTGTTTGTCACCTCCTCCCCCTTCCCTGTGTGTGTGCTGGATCATTGTCTGTTTCCCCTTTTCCCCCTCCTTTCCCCGCCTTCTCCCTACCCTTCTGATATCAATACTCCCAATTCTGACTTGGATTTCTTGTCTTGTGAGCCTTTATCGGTATCAGTGTACATGATCCTATCTAGCCAGAACTGAAAGGCAGGACTTGGGTCACGATGGTTAGAGGTGAGGAAGCCTCAAAGAACCAAAGGAATATTGTGTATTTCATCGGTGATATCCCTTCTGTGAGGGGATGCCCTATTGTCTATGGATGGGTTTCAGGTCTCTGCTCCATCCCTCTCATTTGCAACAATATGTTTTTGTTTGTTCTTCTGGTGTCTCTTGCTTGATTCCTCCACATCTTGTTATCGAACAGGTTGGTGTGCTGCTTTCATGTGGGCTTATGGTTTCTCTGCTAGATGGCAGCTTGTTTAGCTTCAAGCCCTTAAGTCTCCAGACACTATCTTTATCTTTTGATAGGGCGACACCATTAGCTTTATTCCTCACATTTGCTTATGCACCCGCTTTGCCTTCAGTAATCGTGCCAGGAGATTGAGCATCCAGACTGCCAGGTTGGTAGAACAAAGTGTTCTTACATTGAGGGAGGACTTGAACAGAGGCCCAAAGTCTTTCCACTTCCTTAATGTATTTCCATATAAATATATGTACACAGGTCAATACCTCTATTTTTATGAATTAATATCTTTTTTTTGGGGGGGGGGGGCATCACTGCTCTCTGGTGGTGGGAGTAGGAGGCCCAGCCCCACTGCTGGAATTGAACCTCCATCCCAGTGGGCCACAGTCCCGCGCACAACCACTACGCCACAGGGGCTCAGCCCCCAAATTAATAGCTTTACATAAGTACACACCTATGTTTATACCTCTATTCATAGTTTTGCTTCTTGGTCTTTCCTGTGTTTTCTTTTACCTTTCTCCTGCCCCACCATTGGGCTCACCCTTCTTCAGGCTCTTAGTAATTCCTCTCAGCTCAATTGCTGTTGCTTCAACACCCCCAGGATCTCTATGTCCTGATCATTTTTGATTTTAATTCCCTAGTTGTTCCCCTGCCTATAGCGTTATCTGCTTGCTGCTGCTCCTCCCAGGCCCCTGCAGACCTTTAGGTCCAGTTGCTTTCTTCTCAGGCTTACATCCATGCCTATCTTAAATTGGCAGGCAAAACAATAGTAACAGAGACAGAACAAAAAGAAAACAAAAGATTGTGAATAAAAAGAAAACAAAAAAGAACAAACAAACAAAAAACCCAAAAAAGCATACATAATGCCATGTCTATCCACTGACTTTTATGACCATCTGCCTACCAGTCCTGGGGGTTCCAGGAATTGTCCCTCCTAACCTGAAGTCTATTTTGGGGGCTCCTCAGGGGTTTGGTCTGTTATACTCCCTCCATGATTCGCCCCACTGTGGAGCTGGTCAGACCAGATACACTCCCTATCATTTGTCTCCAGTATTGTCCTCTGACGTGGTAAGCTACAGCATGGACACATCTTGCCTTCAGCTGTTGTCAGCCCTACCACAGGTTCTCTGTATGCCATAGCTCCATGCAGAGATGTCATCCTCAGGACTTGGTGTGCCAGTATGGGGTGTAGTCCCTCACTCTCTCTTTTTCCTTAGTGCTTTGCTTCTGTATGGGCATAGCAGGCCAACCCATGTCCCCAACCTAAAGTTTTAGTGTTGTCCTCTATAGCACATATTTCTAAAAGGGGATGTGTGTGTGTCAGTTTGGAGCCATTGTTTTAATAGCTCAAATAGTTCTTTCTCCTTTGTTTTGGAAAATAGTCTCAATTGCTGAGTACAACATGCCCCAAATGGGAGCATTTATTGATCTTCCACCTTTGTTTTATTTAATAACTTCACTTCCAAATTGGCTTGACACTCTTCTTCTCTGTCTTTTGCTGCTGGTATCACTAGCAATGATGTGTGTGTGTGTTCAAGTGTGCATGGGTTGGGTGTGTTTCGGAGCCAGGATGTCCTGCACTGTATTATTTTCTAAAGATAATTAAACAGAGAGAGAATGATAATTAAACAGAGAGGCACATATCTAAGATTGAATGGCACGATCTAGAAATTGAAATATACATTTGTCTTATGGTAATCTTATAAACTAGAAAAACAATACAGTACAAATATAAGCCACATATAAGTTTCCTATGACTATGAAGAAATATGTACTACAGGTTATACATGAGCAGCTCCCTGGGACAAACACTGGGCCCTCTACTCCTATGAACTATCCCATTCTTGGAAACTCCCTAGGATTCAGCATTGGTTTCATGGCAGCGAGTTTAGTTTTGCAATTGGCTATATGCAATTTCAAAAGTATTTTCACACATCTATCCATGTATGTGAGAGTAAGTAAATAAAAAATGTCAAAATTCGAGGCCTTTGTTCCTTGACATGATGTCCATCCAGGTTTATATACCTTAAGGGCTGTGCTCCCCATATCTCGTCCCTTCCTTAAAGAGTCTGTCTTTTTACATCATGTCCAAGCATCAATTTTAGTATCCACCAGGGACTCAAATCCTGTTCCTTCTCCATATTTTGGGGCATGCGGTGGGGAACAAGGAAGTCTGAAGAGGCAATATCAGGGCTGAAAGGAGGATGGAATAAGGCTTCCCAGTTAAATTCCCCTTGGGCGGTCCTGGAAGAAGGACCAGGTGCGTAGTGATGGAAAACATTCCTCCTTGCAACTGGCATGGCCTTTTTCTCACTGGTGCAGTGCTCGTTTTCTTTAAACTTTTTCCTAATAAACCCATATAGGCTGAGCCCCGGTGGCCTAGTGGTTGAGTGCGGGACTGGGGCCCACTGGCTTGGCGGTTCAAATCCAGCAGCAGCTCTCCAGGAGCACGGTGGTGGTCTCCCACGACCACCAGAGGGCAGTGATGCCCCCCCCCCCAAATAAACCCATATGATTGCTGCTTCTCAACAAACTATGACATGTTTACTCCATTGGAATCTCATAAAGCATTCCTCATAACCTCTGAACTGACATCTCTGGCTTGAGTTGAAGCTGGCCTGCCATAGCCCTAGACATCACGGTGTGAATGCACCTGTTTTGGATGTCACCCTAAGGAGACCAAGACGGTTTGTTTATTACTGAGGTAACTTGTTTGCACCTATCTTCTGATCATAGAAACATGATTGGAATAAGCCTGTGGAGATATGAATTATAAACCCAATAGCAATACTTTATGTCTCATGTGCATTTTTCCTTCCCCCACCCCCAGTATTTTCTTAACAAAACCCAAACCTAAAACATTTTCAGTAGCTTGATAAACACAGAAATGTACGACATTTGCTTAACTCATCCCTGTGTTAGAAGAAGACTTGAGCCACTCCTAATCTGAGTGAGGGAGACTGTGTGAGCTCCCTGTCCCAGGGCCATGTTACAACATGATGTTTTCTCCTCTTTCAGTCTATTGCTGTGAGAGAGATGTGAACGTTACAAAAGGCTGTGCACTATCTTACTTATTGAAAAGGATGGTTGTAAAAAGTGCCTGCAGGCCCCAACTTGAGAATGCAATGTAGTTTCCCAGGTATAATCTTAAATTTTTAATGCCTACCATCCACTTCCCAGCATATTTTTTAAACCTAATTTGACCTCTGAGGTTGCATCAGAATTTATCAGTACTACATCTTGTTGGTTTTTTAAAAAAGATAACAATAGGAAATACACCAGTAAAACTTTTTAGTTTGTTTTAGTTTGTATAAAACTAGCTTTCTCCCCCCATAGTAACTGTGATGGCCGTTTATTGTAATGGGATGCATATCAAATAGTCTCACATATACTCAAGTGAAGTACTTTAAGCCTCTTACATTGTTACTTAAAATACTGGTGACCATTTTTATTTCAGAGATGAAGTATAAGCTTATAAAAATGGCACTTACGTAAAGGTGGATACCTATAGATTTCTGCAGAAAAATAACTTGATTATTCAAATCAACTTGCAAACCTAGTTTTATTTTTCAATCCCAGAGCTACTAGTATATATAGTATATGCTAGAGTACCTTACATTCATGTAAAAATACTCAGTATTTCCTTTTCTTTTTTTTCTTTTTGGCATCACTGCCCTGGTGGTGGGAGTAGGAGGCCCAGCCTTTGCTCCTGGGAGCCGGAATCGAACCTCCATCCCAGTGGGCCACAGTCCCGCGCACAACCACTACGCCACCGGGGCTCAGCCCTTCCTTTTCATTTTTCTGTTAAGTATTTTAATCACTCCAAGAAAAAACCAGACTCACTGCACAGAGTTGATTTCTGAGACGCAAATATTGACAAGGCCCAGTTTTTATCTCGAAGAGCTGCTGCTGGTTTAAAACTGCCAACCCTGGGCATCACAGTCCGACATGTAACTGCGATGCCACCAGGGCTTTTCTCACTATATTTAGTGACATAATATTACTTAGAGCTGAGCAAGTTGGACAAAAGGATATCTAGAGAATAAGAAAGGGATAGTAAATAAATAGATGATTTGTGACAATGGAGGAATCCTTCAACAATGCAAATCCAGGCTTAATTTTTCATTTCTTTAGCTTGAGATTTGCATTTTTCATTATAATACTTAGTCTTGTCAAGCAACTCTTTGAAATTTTCTGTTCAGCACATTTGTGTTGTTCTTTCTCTCATGTACTTAGCCATTCTGGTTAAGAACAAGTTTCAGAGTATCCTCCGACATTCACTTAGACCTTTTCTTTCTGTCTTGTCCTTTTTTTTTTAATTCACCAACCCCTGTCTTGTCTTTTTTATGGCCTTCTGTGTTCTTCACGGCGATGTTTTTGAAGTGATCTCACACCTTAGCTAGTCCTTAGTCCTTAATGGTCCATGTGTCAAATCTGTGCTAGCGGGGATCTCTCAAGTCAGGCAGGATGTACTCAAGGTCATAGTTTGGCTCTCAGAGACTTGTTTTAATTTTCTTCAGTTTCACCCCGAACTTGCATATGAGAAATTGATGATCTCTTCTACAGTAAGCTCCTGGCCATGTTTTGACTAATGATTTTGTCCTTCTCCATGGTCACTTCCCACAGATGTAGTCAATGTGATTTGTGAATATTTGGTCTTGAAAAGTTCACTTATAAATTCACCTTTTAGCTGTCGTAGTATAAAAAGGCTGCCTTGAGCATTATGCCCTTTGAAGGACTATGTATATGGGATCAAACTGCCAGCAACAACTTGAAAGATTACATGTGGACCTTAGTGGGCAGTAAGTATATGATAATGAGGGAAAAAACATTCAGAAAGAATGGTGGGAGTGGAGGCTCTGTTGAAACATGGAAGATTGCAAAGAATATCACTAGATTGTATATGGAGAAACTGATGAATTGGTGGTAGAATGGAGCTTCAAAAAGTATGTGGAAAATGGAATTCAAAGATGAAGGATATTTTTCCAGGGATATTCGAAGCCTACATGTATTTTTTTTTTTTTAGGGCATCACTGCCCTCGTGGTGGGAGTAGGAGGCCCAGCCTTTGCCCCTGTGGAGCTGGAATTGAACCTCCATCCCAGTGGGCCGCAGTCCTGCGCACAACCACTATGCCACCGGGGCTCAGCCCTCCATGTATGTTTTGATATGTTCTCAGCAACAACAACAAAATAAGTAACATTTGAAGAACAAAGGAACAGGGATGGTGTGGCGGTCATGTACTTTGGTGTCAGTTTCATGATTGGGAATGTAGGGGTGGAGTCTAGCCTGGCATTCTGGAGATAAACGATGAGACCTGTGTATAGGCATGGCTTTCTCTGAGAATTCTGGGAAATCTCATGATATTTCCTCCTTGGAGGTGAGAGATTATAGACTCAGTTCCTTGGAGATGTTCTACTGATAAGATGATGGCAGCATAGACCCTGAGTCCGAGGCACTGGAGGAGCCGGAGAAGAAGCCACATGGACTTACCCTGATGGAACCAGACCTCTTAAGCTGGAAAAGCCACAGAGAGGACCCCTGCCAACGCTGAGGTGCTTCTACTGCCACTGGATACACAAGACTCTGCACCTAGTGGCCTATGGTTGTCCTGGTGTCATTGCACGTGCTTCGTGAGTTGGAAGGAGACTTTATGGACTGGTATCAGACATATGGGCTAATATTGGACTTATAACCTTGGACTAAACTGGGTTGGGTTGCTTTCTCAATGTCCCATTCCTCTTGATTATAAACCTTTCCCTTATATCCATATGCATGTTTATGAATTTGTTTCTCTAGTCTACCTGAACTAACACAGGTGGGGTAGATTTGAGCTTCCACCCTTAAACCTGTATTAGAAAAACAGCACTGAGCCCCTCTGATTTTTGACCATGGACAATTTCTACGCTTAGATATGTGGAACTTCTTAAATTTTAGAGAGCTTATACAGTAGTATCTTCTGAAGTACATACTGTTGCATTTCCATTATTTTTCACCATGTTGCATCTTCCCTTACAGACAATCAGGTGCTGTCCCTGGACTGTGGTACTCGAGCAACACATGTGCACATAACTAGCTGCAAGGAAAGCTGAGCACTATGCTTTCTGGCTAAAATTCTATGACTTTGGAGTGGAGAACAGATCTGGGATTACAAACGACCTGCCCAATCCAGAAAGCCTTCTCCACTGCCAGTCACACGGGCCATTCTTCTGCTAGTTTCCTTACTTATCCTTTATTCTGTATTGCATTGGGTTCGCTTTCTTTGCTAGTAGGTAAAGTGTAGGCTCCTCACTCTACTGTAGGCTCCTTCAAGGTAGAGAGTCTTTGTTTTTCTCTGTGTCCTTCTCAGGAAAGCACTGGAAGCATTGCAAATGGTCATTTAGATGCAATATTTGTTAAATGAATCAATGGGAAGTGTTTAACCCCCAACTGTTAGTACATTTCCTGTTTATGCTCTTATGTCTGTGATTACCAATCTGTTTTCTGGCCAAATATTTATTGGAATCTAGCCTAACAGTCATCACTACAACCCCTGGAAATGATTGTGAACCAGAAAAATATTGCTGTAAATTCATAGAAATTCTTTTTTTTGGGGGGGGGGCGGTTGTGGGGGCAATCACTGCTCTCCGGTGGTGGGAATAGGAGGCCCAGCCCCACTGCTGGAATTGAACCTCCGTCCCAGTGGGCCGCAGTCCCGCATATAACCATTATGCCACCGGGGCTCAGCCCAGAAATTCTTATTAAACCCAAGCATCACCATGTGAAGAAGCTATTGTTTTCTGTCATATTCACTTCCAGGTCTATATAGTTGTGAAGGGGTGGTTCCTCTCCTCTAGCCCTTCCACAGAGGATCCTGCACCTTCAAAGGTACTGTGGGTGTCTCATCCAGCGAGACCCTCACTTGGGGACTTTAGGGAGCGACGAACCTGGATGAAGAAAAGACACAGAGACGTGGAGCAAGACAAGTGCTGATCAAACTCATTTATTAAAGGCTCAGCCAGCAGTATATATCTCCGAGCATGAAAGGAGGTAGAAGGCACACATTCCATTCCAAATATGGTGTGCTTTTAAACCAATGAACGTTCG
Organism: Nesogale talazaci; assembly: GCA_004026705.1. Classification (NCBI taxonomy): domain Eukaryota; kingdom Metazoa; phylum Chordata; class Mammalia; order Afrosoricida; family Tenrecidae; genus Nesogale; species Nesogale talazaci. Next base: position 25,353 of record PVJH01003754.1, on the reverse strand, counting down.
GTGTAACACCTAATGGCAGTAAAGGTCCGTTACTTCAGGCTATCAGGGAATTGCAGCCGCCAGGGGTCTCAGGGCGGCTGATGCAATCAGAAAACTGCTAAGTTTGGCAACGTCAATAATCCTGGCCTGGGCGGCCACCAGCCCCCAACAAGGTACACCACGTGAAAGGGCAATTTGTACATCCATAAGGGACTGAAATTAGATGCTTTTTCAATGTTCTTTGAGTTTGAGGAGCAAAAAGAAATTTGAAAAGGCAAGAGCAGAGAAATAAGAGGTAAGGTGGGCTAAGGTTTCCCAACAAAAATTTTGTGAAACAACCCTTGATGCCCTTGAAGAACTGGCGGGTTCATGCTCTGTCTCAAAGGAGGACATTCCTTCGGGTGACTCTCCTGACCTTTTTCTTTTTATCACCAGTGGAGTTTTCTGTTAATTTGAAACTTCTTCCTGATCAGCTCTTGAGGTCTTCTGTGTCCTTTGAGGTAATCTATCAAGTGTATGTCTTGGAATCCCAAGAGTGAGTTATCGTACCCTTCTAAGCCAACCTCTCTGCTTTCCTTGAGTTTACCTGGCCCAGCAGATTCCGTTGGCAGCCTTTGTTTTCATTGGCCCTTTTCTTGAAGCTACTCTAATGAGACTGAGATCTTTGTGATACTGAGAGGTTGGAATTATACCCATCCATTGATTAAAAACATGTTTAAACATGTTTTGTTGGGAAAAACCTCTGCATTTTTGAACTAGAATGTGGGTGGCAATACATTTTTATTTTTAATGCACAATATGCACAATGCATGTGTATATACCTATATGAGTGAAAATTCTGTGTATTTGGATCCTGCAACCTGAGAACATATGTTCTTGGTGGTGGTGTTCATATTATTTTACCAATAAAAGAAAATTTCTCCTTACTGCTGGTATAACGACATAATTTGGCAGATAACTTTGCAGAAAACAAATGGCAGAAGGTGTGACAGAGAGCAAAATGAATGAGAGTTATTTGGCTAGCTTGTGGTTTGAAATGTTATGAAATGGACTATATTTGTCTAGTCATTTCAGCTTCATCCTTATTATGTATGAGTTTCATTTCTGAATAGTTGGAAGTAATGGAGAAATCATGGGCCTTGAGTGTGATATTTAAATTGACTCGTACAATGCACCTAATATATATTTGTTCTTAAGTTGTATATATCTGTGGGCAGCACTGTAGTTCTAGGCAAGTCCAAAAGGCTTTTTCAAACCAAATCAAACTTACTGCCATGGTGTCAACACTGACCCGTAGCAAACCTTTTGGCAGGGTAGAACTGCCCCGGTGGGTTTCCAAGACTGTAGCTGTTTACAAGAGGAGAAAACCTTGTCTTCTCCAGCAGACCTACTGCTGGTTTCCATCTGCCGACCTGGAAGATGACAGCCCCAGGCTTAGCCACTGTGCCATTTGGGCTCAATACGGCTTTTCGAGGTGTTTATTCAGAGCAGAGTGAGAATTTATCTAGGCTCCTGCTTAGTGTTCAGACTTCAGATTTGTGGTGCACACTAAAATGGTGGTGGTGAGCCTTTTAATTCCCAGAAAGCAGGGTAATCGACAGAATCTTGACTCAGTCCTCAAACGAGTTGAATAGGCAGAGCACCTTGCCCTTGAACACTGAGGAAGTGTTGTTTAATTACTGAATGAGGAAGACCTTGATTGTATTGCTCAGGAAAAGTACGAACTAATGAGTAGGGCTACAGAAGTACTTTGTAGCTCTACACTTCCGTGGTTCACGCATGATTTCATTTTCAACCTTTCAGATGAAACAAAAGCAGCAGGACACCCTCACCAACAGAAAACCTTGCCAAAGTGTCTGGCCAGTGTTCCTCCTCAGGGCTGCATGATGAAAGGGCCGAATCCACTGGTCTTGTGTCCAACCGTCCAACCCCCTACCCCTCCTGCTCCTTAGGGTGGGCAGCAGGGCCCCTGAATGTGATGCCCTGCAAGAGAGAATGTGTGCACAGGGCACAGCTACAGACGTACACCACATAACTGCAGAGCAGGCTAGGAGGACTGTTTGCCAAACTGAAAACGAGTGAAGTAATTCTTTTCTCTTTTGACAGACCCTGTTTTCACAGAATTATTTTAATTGTGGTAGCAGCCAATTTGGCAGCATTTTTCACATGTGCAATTCAGTGAAATTGATTGTTTTTCCCAACCTGTAAAACTATCCACCCTTTTCATTTGCAAATTACGCTACCCCCATTAATACTCCTCCTTTCTGCTCCTCAGTAACATTCTTCCTTACTGGGTTTCTGTAACATTTGCCTCCATTGGGGTAATTTTTAGTGGGAGACCACACTTCACCCTGTTCCTTAACTGGCAATATTTTGCAATGATCCACCAGCTGCTGTTGGTCAGGCCCGTGCCGAACCTGCAGGCAGATGGAAACGGTGCCCTTGTGGCTGGGGAGCTCAGCCCAGGGCCAAGAGTGTGCTCACTGCAGTGAGCTCTGCAGGGTCATCTGATATAGCAGGCTGCCCATACCTATCGAGTGTTTACAGAGAAAAGAAACCTTGTCCTACACACAAAACAAAATCATTGGAGACCCGTTATCTACGGAGAGGAACTGTGTGTGGGGTGTCTTTAGACTGAATGGAACCTCTCATGAACATGGTTTCTTGTCTGTAGGCAAATGACCTAGATGAAGAGATCAAACTCAGTTTTCTCAAGCTTTATGGGATCCAGATGATCGTACTTTTGGAAGTTTCTGAGAAGTCTTATAAACGTACCTTTTCTGTTTTCCAACAAGGAGTCTAGGTGCTTGTAACTTCCCAAGTGCCTAATTAGTTCTAGATAAAAGATCACTGACCCTGTGCTCTACATGCTGGTAAAAGAAGTACCATTTCAAACACTTGTCATTTTTGTTTAAATCAGTGTACAGAAAAGGAGGCTTAAGAAAGGAGCCGAGTCTCTTTGTAGGTTCACCTTCCTCTCTGAAATGACTGTCTTGTTTCTTTGGAGCTTGCTTAAAAACCCCTCTCACTTTCACTCCACCTACCCCCCACCCTCTCACATCACCACCACCACCCAGGAGCAGGTCGTTCAGTTTCTCACACATGGGGTACTTTTAAGCCTTGCTGTCTGAAGGCTTTGAGCCCCGTTGTTCAGCAGTTGGAGACCATCAGCAGCTCAGTGAGAGGAAGATGGGCTGTCTACTCCCGTAAATCATTTCAGCCTCGGAAGCCCCAGGTCGGACTCCGTGGCAGTGAGTGAGGCCTTTGGCTGTGCAAGCCTGCTGTGACTCAGGCAAGGACAGCTGATGCAGGGTCGCTTCGAGTCAAAATTAGCACAGTGCTTGAGAATTTGGGTACTTTGGAGATCATAAGGATTAATGTTGATAACGTATCCCACCTCCTTTTTAAAAAACAAAAACAAAACACCTTACCTTTGTAATGCTATTTTAAAGCATCATGGTGCAGTTCATATTTTGACACCAGCAGCTCGGGTTTGGTTTTTACTTTAGGCATTGGATTCAGCAGTGAAAAGAGAAAATTCTTCTGGTATGGTATCCCTGACCATAGTCATCGAGCCAGGTCTGCCTGCGAACTGCTCCCAGAGCTGCCAGGGCTTTGAGAAGCACATCAGATGTGTGGATTGTGATAAGAGTTGTAGGAGCCCCCAGTAAAATGATTTTTAAAAAGCAGATCGCCACATCTTCCGCAGAGCAGTTGTGGAGGATGAACAGCTGACATTTTGTTAGTAAGCGAGCCGTCTCGTTGCATCACCAGGTAGCCAGACAACCTTTGTAAATGCCACTGAACATTTGGCGTATGATTCATAGTTCACATGTCTCATTTTCGACACCAGAAGCTCGCGTGGAGAGACAGACCATGTGTCCTCCCCCAGCATCAGAAATGATTCCTCTTTCACTGGCCCATCCCCCCACAGCCCCTCCGAGGTGTGCAGTGGGGGTCAGCACTGGCTCCTTGGGTCCACACGAGGCTTTCTCACCTGCTGCCTCCAGTGCTGGCTCCCTGCATCCCCTCTCTGAATCACTTCTCCTGCCAGGACCGTCTGGCTCCTTCTCTGCTAAAACTGAATGCAGCCTGAGCCCCCACGCTGGTGACCTTGTCTGCTATTTGATGTGCATCCGCCGCCTGCCCATGCTGGGTAAAGCTCCTCATGGCTATCAGGAATCTTGTCCTACCAGGTGGTTTCTTTGGCATTTCCGGAGTGGAGTGGTGTGTCCCGGGTGTTTTATTCTCTCCAACACAGCATTTGCCCCATCATCCGTTTTTACATGTGCCGCTGTATCATACTGATTGTGCTCATCTGTCGAGTAACCATCATCACATGATTTTTAAAGTGATTTTACTGCCACCGGCTGAAGCTCAGTGTCCCCTGAGCAGTGCTGAGGAAGCATGAAAGCAAGCTTTGACGTGACTGTGGGCAGCACTGAGGAGGAAGGTGTCTGCCCGCCAAGCAGTGAAGTGAGGCAGCAGCTGTCTTATAGAATGTGGTCCTGTGTGTGACAGCGCTTTAGGAAGACAAGTTATTATCAACCATTTTCGCTTCCTGTCTTGTCTCACTGTACTTCCTTTCTCACGGACACTTCGAGGCCATCTTCGCCACTTGCCTCCGCCTCTCAGCCCTCACTCTTCCCTTTGCTTCCTTCCTCTGAGGCGGAAGGAAAGCATGAGTAAGACAGTCTACGTGGTTCCATGTCTCTTTGCCTGCCAAGTGTCCCAGTGAATCTGATCTCTCTCTGTAGGTGTCGCTCTTGATGCCCAGGTGCGTGTGTCACCTGTCAGGGAGACTCTGCCTCTACACCCCACAGACCTCCCTTGACCTCTGTGAATTTACATCTTGTGCTGCCCCTGCTCCTGTGTGGGCATGTAGATATTGCTGGTAGTAGGAGAATGGGGTGTTGCCCATGAGTAAACCCCGATCATGGAGCACACTTGGCATTCTGTGGCAGTCAGGAAAGCCACAGCACAATCGAGTCCTTGCTCCCAGTCACCACTGCTATGTGCAGACACCTGCCCACCAATGTCAGAGATCCAATGCTGGAGTGGAGGTCCTGTGAGAAAGAACGTATAACAGGGTTGTTGGGAGGATAAAGGGAGACATTTAAAGGCAGTTTGAAAAAGAATCTACAAAATGGAAGACATCCTAAGAGCAATTTCACACTTTCACCGAAACCTGTATTTGTTTTTACCTGCCCCTTTCCTATGAAACACGTGTGACCGGGGAAGGAGGGGCGGGATCCCTTCTCCCGCTTTGCATGGGGCCTGTGCATCATCGGCTCAAGGTCCATCAGCAGTAGTACCATTGACCAGTTTACCTTAATTCTTTTTTATTTACTACTCAAACAGAGAGAACATAGATCTACATGGATACAAAGTAATGAAAGCATTATTTATTAGGGACATCTCTCATCGTCGGGATGATAAGCTTTTGACAGGTGGTATTCTTTTAGAACTAAGGTGAGGGCCTGTCCTCTAAGAAGGACTGGGACTCCTCAGGGGCGTGACATGCTGGAGGTCCTCCTGAGGTTATTTGTGGTCAGGAAGCAGCTCAGACAATGCTCACAGGCTGAGACTTCCTGCTGCTCTGCCCACTGGTGGACTGCTCCTGCCCCAGAACAACTTACTAGTCATCAAAGGGGCTCTGAAAGGTCACTGTCTGTACACACCCAGAACTGTGTCACTAAGCAGGTGACAGAAAATTTGTCATACAGATCGCAGAGGAAATCCATTTTATGGGATAAACTGAAAATGTGCAGATTGGTATAGAAATAGGAAGTCTGAAATAAAAAGTGTTACCACTGAGGAAGAATTCACTCCGTGAGGAGCAGCAGGTGCTGCAACATAGTCCAGACCTCTGCGGGCAGGTGGAAGCACACGTGTACCATTCATGCAAAGTGCCTGGCATTAGGGACCCAATAGAACCCTGCCCGAAGCTAAACCAAGCCTCAAAATGCCACTTCTCCTCCACTAGATTGGCACTGATTAAAGAAAAGAAAAGCAGCGGATTGAAGATGTGGAGCGACGGACACTCTTGGTCCATTGTCCGTGGGATTGTAAAGTGGTAGAGCCACTGGAGGTTCCTAGACAGAGAATTGTTGGATAGCTAGAACATGGAATTATCTTGAGACTGAGCGCTTCCACTCTTCAGCATGTACCCAAAAGCATGGGAAGCAGGAAAGCAGACTATTCTCCATTAGAGCATATCCTCAGTAGTCAAATGTTGGAATCAACCTCAGTGTTGGGGGATAGCAAAATGTGGATAAAAAAAAACAAGCAAACTCCAGTCCAACTCATAGCAATACTATCCGGTAGAAGAGAACTGTCTCTTTGGGTTTCCAAGATGGTAGAGCTTGATGGGAGTAGAACTGATGGCCTTGCAGTTAGCAACCTGATGTACACCACTACACTACAGAGCCCCACAATGCCTTCAGCAGAATATTGTTCGGGCATAAAGAAAAATGAAGTCCATCCTGATGCATTCCACAGCACAGGCACACCTTGAAAATGCTATACCAAGTGCAAAATGTCAGACATTCATATGGTCCGACTTCGATGAGTGAATGTCAAAAAACTCATGGAAAAAAGTAATTATTTTCTAGTCCAGTTTTTCTCCCACTTTCTGAAGCACCTTCATACGTCAGTAGTTATGAGCAGAATTAACCTTGTGGCCATGAGAGTTTTTCACGTATAGGAAAGATTTAGATTAGGCAGATGAATGGCAGCCAAAGCTGCTTAGCAATACAAGGGCAGGCAAGATGCGGGAAAGGTGGGACTCAAGAGTTAGGAGACACTGAACTCTTTGTTAATGGAAATGGAAAGGTTAGGAAATGGGTAATGGTGATGGTTGCATAACATAAAATTTAACATGTAAGGGGAGCCCTCATACCCTAGAAGACAAGACAGACAAATAAATGCAAATAAATACCCTAGGAGACAAGACAGACAAAGGACTCCTGCCTGATGAGACAGTATAAGAACCCAGGGACAGTCAGAGGACCACACTGGCACTGCAGCTGGATAGGGTAGATGCTGCTGAGCCCTAGAGGTGAAAGGTGGAGAGTAGGATTGGATTGGGTGAGGTTTCCTTAGAAGATTTCCACCAGTAAGTCTTCACTGCAGTGAAGATCCTCATTTTGTGTTGTTCTTAATACAGCAATCACAGGGACCTCTGCCTGATTTTATAAATAAAATTGTAATGGAAAACAGCCCTGCCCATTCATTTATATACTGTCGGGGACTGACTTTGCACAACAACGTCGAGGTAGAACCTTTTGGACTGAGACCTATGGCCCTCAAAGCCTGAACTATTTTCTGTTTGCTGTGGTCAATGCTATCAGTGCGTAGGTATGCCAGGCTAGAGTATCCTAAGAGCTGAGTGAAACAGGTGCGGTTATTCTTACATTAGAGATGGGTGAGCTTCAAGCATCATGAGTTTTAATTGCTAAATGATTGCCTCCGATACATGATAGAAAGTGTGATTTTATAATATAGCTGTCTTTCACAAGACTAGATCAACTGCTCAGGGATTCCCAATTTCAGTGTACCAATGGAAGTGATTTTCAAGAGGCAGATGCGTTAAAATTCTCTTTGGCACCAGCTCCTCTTGTAGCCCCAGCAGCCACTGAAGCCATTTAAACACCCTGCCAAGGGTCTCATCATCTAGGGGAGCCATTTCTGATTGGAGAAGACTCAGAAACAAAGAATGGTGACAGTTTCCAAAGATTTCTGGAAGATATATCAGGTCCAAAAAGAGAAGGACATGGGTTTAGGATTGTTTTAATTTATAACTAACATGATAGTTTCTTAACAGGTCTGATTCTACCAATACTTTTCTTAAAACCTATTAGAAGATTTAGCTCTATTCCTGCTTTTATGTGAAGCTCAAAGACCTGTTTGCAGACTGTCTTTGTCTCCTCTCTGACCCTTCCATACCTCATTCAGGGAATCTAAAGGACTTCTGCCTTTAGAATGGCCACAGTACTCCTTTGATGCCCTCTTTGACTTCTCTCTTTGCCTGGCACACTCCCCCTTGGTCTTCACATTTCATATATGGGTTCCAGGAAGTCTTCATTGACTCTCAGAGCCCGGATTTGACCGGTGACCCACCCTAATATAATGTGTGTGTGATAACAGTTCAGTCATTACTGAATGGTCTGTTGTCCACCACTGGCATTTTGAAGGCGCCCTTTTTTAGAACCAAGAATAGCAATAAAGTAGATGAGGAAATGCGTAAAGCCACCAGAGACCCTTCCTAGGAACCAGGTCAGTAAGAAGCTGTACCTCTTGGAAACAATGAGAGTTTCTCAGGTCTGAGCTGATCTGCCTGGAGAGAGAGCTCTGCATTTCTTACCCAGGGCTTTAGCTCACCTGCAGAAAATGACCCTCCTAGACCAACAATTCCTCTCTTGCGCCTGTTTCTTTGGCTTCTCAATTGCACATGTGGAGCAGGGACCAGTGCCACAGTTCTCTGGCTCTCCTTGGGTAAGATCCCCAACTGCAGCACTCTCGGGAGCTTGGAGCTAGTGGGGTGCCATTGATCACAGCAGCTGGCTGCCAGTAAACAGGCCTCTGCTCCTGGCACTTCTCCCTGCTTCTCTGCTCATAAGGATGGTATGGTGTGTTGTATATAAATGTGTGTTTTACAAACTTGGCCATTTTCTGTCTTTTACAGATATCATTAATGGAGCTCAAGAAAAATGTGTTTTGCCTCCTATGGATGGCTACCCCCATTGCGAAGGGAAAATTAAGGTAAGGCAGAGGTGCTACCTGCACTGCCCCGCAGCCCCTCTTTCCTTCTCCTTCCCAGGCCTGCCGTTCTCACATAGAGAGTGGGATGTTTAGGAGTGCCTCAGCCCTGCTGGGTCAAGGCCCTGGCAAGGACCCTCTTGTGTGGTTAGTCAGACAACACCTCTGAGTGGTCAGACTGTAGGAGCCTGGGCCTTTGCAGGCCCCAGCCAGTGCCTCAGAAACCTCCCTCCCTGATCTCTGACCCTGAGGATCCTTCCAGAACTCAGGACAAAGGACTGCCATTATTCAGTGTCCCAGCTTCCCTCTCCCCAGAATGAGGTCTCTGATTGTGGCTTAAATGTCACATTTGCATTTGGGGTTGAGAACCCAGAAGCTCCCAGCCAGTCATTCTTCTCTTAAAATCTTTTTTTTTTTTTTTTTAATGCTCCTCCGGAGTCCACTCCCTGCGGGGTGGTTTTCAAAGAACAGTTTCAGCTCAGATGGGCCTTTTCAAACCCTAGGGCCATTTCCAGCAAGGCTGTGAATTTACCACCATTCCCTCATTCTGTGCTCTGCACCTCTGTACAAAGGGCCCAGTGGAACTACTCAGAGTTCATTCATCAAGCACCCTAACTAGCTGCCATGGAGTCTGACCCACCTCAATGGCCCACATGTGTCTGGGGAGAAGTCACTCAGATTATGAGGTTCTGATGCTCTTCAAGCAGATTGTCAGGTTTTTCTCCCCACTAACCTTTGGGTGGCTTTGAACTGCCAACCTTTTGCTTCACTAGTCCAGGTTCCAACCATTTCATACCAGAGTCCCACGGGGCACTGGCTTATAATAAAGCCCTCCTTGCCATTGGGCTTCCCAGACTGTGCGCTCTACTGCCCCAGGGCCTCTCCCCAGTGCAGGCACCTCTGTGGGACCGGCTCCAGCCAGGATCTGCCTGTGAAGCAGCCAGGAGCTGAACACTTATTTAGGCCACAGAAGGAGCCATTCACTCCCCACTTCCACCCCCCACCCACCCCCTGGGCCTCGCTGCTAAGGGTTGTTTCTGTCTTATTTCAGTGGATGAAGGACATGTGGCGCTCAGACCCCTGCTACGCAGACTATGGCGTGGACGGCTCCACCTGCTCCTTTTTTATTTACCTCAGTGAGGTGAGTCCCCTCAGACAGCTGGGAGTAGCTGCGTGTTCTCTGTTTTGTGTCTTCTTCTGTGTTCGAGCCCGGAATGGAATTAGAAAAGACTTAAAGTGTACTTTTATGTGAAGGGCATATGCTTTCTTTCTTTATTACTCTCAGCTCACCAGAAGATCCCTCTTCCCCACCCTTGAGGTAAATTAGCCCCAGTTGGCTTTTTCACTTGTAACCTTTTTATTTATTTTTTTTAATTGGGGGCTTACACGGCTCTTTCTTTTTTAAAAATTTTTAATCATTTTATTGGGAGCTCATACAACTCTTATCACAATCCATCCATCCATCCATTGTATGTATGTCAAGCACATTTGTACATTCATTGTCATCATCATTCTCAAAACATTTAAACATTTACTTCCTACTTAAGCCCTTGGATTTAGCTCCTCATTTTTCCCCTCCCTCCTTCATGAACCCCTGATAATCTATAAATCATCATTATTTTGTTATGTCTTACACTGAACAATGTTTTCCTTCGCCTACTTTTCTGTTGTTCATCCCCCTGGGAGGGGTTTATATGTAGATAATTGTGATAGGTTCTCCCTTTCTCCTCCACTTTCCCTTTCCCCTCCTGGTATCACTACTCTCATTATTGGTCCTGGAGGGGGAGGGGTAATCTCTCCTGGATTCCTTTAGTTTCCAGTTCTTATCTGTGCCTATGTACATCCTCTGGACTAGCTAGGTTAGTAAGGTAGAATTGGGATCATGATAGTGCAGGGGAAGACTCATTAAAGAACTAGAGAAAAGTTGTATGCTATACTGCACCCTGCCTGGCTCTTCTCATCCTTGTGACCCTTCTGTAAGGGGATGTCCAGTTGTCGACAGATGGGCTTTGGGTCACTACTCCACACTCCTCCTCATTCACAGTGATATGATTTTTTTTATTGTGAGTCTTTGTTTTTGTTTGTTTTTTGAGAGCGAATCCTCAAGTTTATTCTTCACCAATGTTTAAATCTACTTCAGGGACATCAAAGGAAGTAGATGCACAATCAGCATATGCATCACAGAAAGGGGAGGAGCTAGGGGTGTACATGGAATACCAAAGGTAGGGACTAGGGGTATATAGGTGACCAGAAGACTCAATATGGCAGCCTAACATTAATCATCCTTGTGTGGGTTTGACCTCCTTGTCTCCTATAAGGAAGTACTCTACTGCTATTCTTGTCAGAAGGGAGTGGACCTATTTTTCGTGGGACCGGCTATACAGTCCGATTGCTATGGATAGCTAATAACCCTTAGGGAGAATAGTTCCTGACTTGCTTCAGTTGACTTCCAAGTGACTTCGATTGACTGCCACCTATAGCAAGCAGTTTAAGTTAGGCATATATTTAGGGGAGACAACTTGGGAGAAATCTTTCTGTTCCTTACAATTCCCCCTTTAGTTTTATATATAAAATTTTAAAGAGGCTGAGCCCTGGTGGTGTGGTTGTGTGGGGGACTGCGGCTTACAGGGTTAACGGTACAAATCCAGCAGCAGCTCTCCAGAAGCAAGGCTGGGCTTCCTACTCCCACCAGGAAGTGGGATGCCACAAAAAAAAAATTTTTTTTTGTCTTTTGTTTTTGGGGCATCACTGCCTCTGGTGGCGGGAGTAGGAGGCCCAGCCTTGCTGCAGGTTTTGAACCTCCAACCCAGTGGGCCGCAGTCCCACGCACAACCACTACGCCACCAGGGCTCAGCCCCTCTCCCCAAAAAAAAATTTTTTTAAAGAGGCACAGGAGTGGAGTGGTTAAGCTGTCAAGGCAAATTTAGTAGCCAATCAATATAGTCCAAAATATAAGCTTATGATAAACATTTTTGAATCAAGGCATGGGAATAAATTCCTTCCATGCTCATCAGCTATTGGAGAAAAGTATGAGAGGGGTTGGATTCTAGGAAGAAATAGAACCATTAGGAATATCTCCTTCCCCAGTTAGGCTGCAGGCCACAGAGCAATCAGCTATGTGCTTGTAAAAGATAACTTCATGAAAGGATCAGGCACAATGGAAAAGTGAGGGGCATTATCAAGAGAATGTGATTAGTATAAAGTTTATTTGGACTCGAAACAGAACTGGAGACCCAATTGGAAGTTTTAAGGCAGGCTTTATTTGGGAAGCTTGCCGGCGGGTTCAGTAACTCGGAGTATTGAACTGATGAAACCGTGCCAAGGGAACAACAGGAAAAGTTTTTATACCCCCTTGACCGTGCAGCTGTTAATCTTCAAACGAAGGGAGTGCACACACAGCTGGGTTTCATAAGGGAGATGGTCATTAAATCTATCTAAAAGTCGAAGGAGGATGGGAATCTTTTAGAAACAGTCAAGCACCTTGATTCCGAGTACAAAGGTTTTCAGGAATTTGCGATTAGGCACAGGGAGGGTTTAGCAGGAGTGAGCTCTTGAGAGGTAAAATGGAGGCCCTATGCCTAAAAATGGAGTCTCTTGTGCCAGGACCAGACAATTAGGATTTACCTTGACACCCAGGTGGAGGTTCCCCTCCATGTTTTAAACCTAACCCCCAGGCTTCGAGTGAAAGATTGAAGGACTAGTCCTCTAACATTCTTTTCTCATTCGCCAGTTCCCACAGAGGTAGCTGTAAGCATTAAGTTCAAAGGCCATGGAGGTCGTATGATATTCCTTTACCCTTCTTAGCTTTCTATAGAAGCAACACATTTTAACCAGGACAAAAACCACGATAATGAGCAGCAACGTGAACCTGGAACCCACACTATGAGAAATACTTTGAATCCAAGTCCCCCCATGCCATCCACCAATTCAGGAGAAGCATTAAGCTTGTCTTTGAATGTATAGAATATATTCTTGGGCTGAGCCCCAGTGGCGTAGTGGTTATGCGCGGAACTGTGGCCCACTGGGATGGAGGTTCAATTCCAGCACTGGGGCTGGGCCTCCTACTCCCACCACTGGAGAGCAGTGATGCCCCACCTCCACCCCCACCCCCCCAAAAAAAAGAATATATTCTTGTTTTCCAGCTGAATAACATCTCTCGAAATGGTTTCCTTAAACCCTTGCAAATATATTCTAATCAAGTCCCAATTAAGCTTTGTTATATTATGTAAGTACAGGGTTACATAGACGTTAATTACATTACAATCACATTTTAGCATCAATTAAAAAGTCTAAAATCTTGATTTTTTCATCAGAAGAATAGTTTATAGTGATAGTCCAGTCACTTTTGTATAAAATGTTCAATTATGAAAGAGTTCCAGAGAGTCCCTTAGACCGCATCAGTGATGGAAGAAACATCTCAGCAGGTAGCAATTGCCCTTCTCTGGATTCTGTGAGATCTTCTTTGATGTTCTGGATGACTTCAGTAACTGACAACATCTCTGATTTTTTCCTTACATCTAGACCTTGTTGGCTGGAGAGAAATCATCATTTTCTCCTTTGCCTGTGAAAACATAAATAGAGAGCTTCCTGAAAATAGAATTATAGTTAAGTGATTTTTTTTCATCTCTTCTGTTGTTTTCATCCTTCTCCAAAAAACATGGTTGCGCAACTCCTCTTACGATGGGATCATCAGCTTTGTTCTGAAAAAAAACATAAATATATGGCCCTTTCTCCAGGTGATTATTGGCCCTGAATCCCACACATGATTCTCGTTTTCCTTGGATTTCTCAGGATGAGCTTCTCTGTGGGCGTGACAATGAGCTTATTTGTCCTACTTTTGTTACAGGCTTTTAGTAAGGAGAAAAGGTTTGGTTAACATGATTAAATGCAATTTGTCATACATAATATTTCTCTTTTCCCCCTTCTGTAATAATAATATAGATTTTAAGACATTATAACCAATATTGGGAACTTGTTTGATTCCCAACAGGTGAAACTCCTTAGTCTTCATTGCCACGTAAATTTTGACTGCCAGCTTTCAGAGAACCTAGAGAGCTAGCCAATTGCCTTTTACCACATTCAAGATGATTTAGAAGACTGAAAATTTTCTAAAATAAATTTATTCAGCTGTAGAAGTAACTCACCAAGTAGACATTTTTCCTCTAATTTTACCAATAAGGTTATGAGTTCAATTAAACCATATTGCCCATCAGGCTCTCCATACAGTGGGATTTTACTATTTTGTGATAGTGTGCATTGGGTAGCCTCTTTCATTCCCTCATTGCTGGAATTAATGGAAGTCAGCAGGGGCTTCTCAGTCTCTCCTGAATGCCTTGAGGAAATAACTCCAAATCCATCCCCTTCGTTTTCTAAATCCATTTTGGGGTGCTGTTGCTTTCCCAAAACAACCTCCCAAAAGACCCTTTGGTTTAAGATAAGTGGTCAAACTCAAGTGCTGTTTTCTGATCAGTAGCAACATTATTTCTAGGAATACCAGGCAGCAAAAGTTGGCTTAAGATAGTAATAGAGTCTGATATAGCATGGTTTATTAAGAATTATTGTTTGAGGGAAGGGGGTGGTACTCAGTCCTGTAAGGCTTTCTGTTAATAACTCTGATAGGACAAGGCATTCTAAATTCTAAATCTCCTTCTGCTATTCCTTTTTCTACCATTGATAGTAAAGGTACTTTCCTATGCATTGTCTCTTCACTTTTATTTTCTGAGCTGACTCTCTCTTCCTGCATATCTTGAAAATCCACTTCCAGAATTTGCATCTCTTTGGATGTAATCTTACTTCTACCTCCAGCACAGACTTGCTTAATGGTTCTATGACCTCTGGTGTTTACACCAAACTCTAGGAGGGCGGATGCTCTTCATATTTCCCCTTCTGATTCAGGCTAAGTTTTCTCAACTCTGTGCAAATCAATCTTCTCATCTGCCTGACACTCACCTGCTTGCTTCTCATCAGATTTAAGTTTGGGTATCCCAGAGGCTTTTCACTGTTCTTTGCTTTCTCTACCTTTGAAGGCAAGGCAGTTTCCTGGGATTGTTCATTGACCTCCCTTTGGATCTTGGAACTCACTTTCTCTAGTGCTTTATCACCTTTAAACCTTTGGGTCCTGCAGTGTCCCAAGGACACATAGGCATCGACCATGAGGTCTCCCTTAGAATTGGAGGTCTTACATAACAAATCAATCCCTTTTCTAGACTTGGATAGCTTAGAGTCTGCTCACTGCTCCGCTGGGTTTTTCCTTTTGCACTCTCCCTTTGGAGAGGCTCCCAAACCATCTTAATCTTCACCCACAAGTCCCATGCCTCCGTGGGGATGCTTTGCCCTTCCCTGTGTTCCTTTCTCAAGTTAAATGCTACCTCATCCCAGATCTCTATATCAAAGATTCCTGACTCCAGAAAAGATTAAATTTTCTTACCACTTGAAGAAAGTCTCTCATTTTCTTTTTCTTTACCCCTCATTATGTTTCTTCAAGAGGTGGCACAGTATGATGCTGTACTCCTTGTACTTCATATCCTTACTCTTTGCCTGACCCATATCTCACTTGGACTAAAAGGCTCACTCAAAAATAATATTTTCCCAATTCACCGTCACAGTCCGATGAGGCTTTACAATTGTTACACAGAATATAATTCAAAAGAGTTCTTTTCCTACAGCCCCGCAATGGACGCCAGACTAGCAGAGGATCCTGCCTCTGACATTAACATCGGGGGTTTGGTAGGCACAATTGCACATTGATCATTATTAATTATTATAGTAAAGTCATAGTAAAGCATGAGGAAGAGAAATAATAGAGTCAGATACATATCATGGTACCACGCTCACTTCAGTCCCGCTTGGTGGTCCCAGTGGAATGAAAGAAAGAGTGGGGGGGGGGGGGGCGGAGAGGCCATGGGGAAGGGGCAGAGAGGTGAGGGACAGGAGTTAAGGGGAGAGAGGTGGCTTAGAGCTGTTGTGGGCTTTGATGCCTGATACCTAATCCCATGGGCACCTCATGGTCACACAGGCTGGTGTGCTTTTTCCATAGACTTCGTTGATTCTTAGCTAGATGGCCACTTGTTTATCTTCAAGCCTTTAAGACCCCAGATGCTTTATCTTTTGATAGCTGATCACCATCAGTTTTCGTCATCACATTTGCTTATGTACCCATTTTGTCTTCAGTGACTATGTTGGGAAGGTGAGCGTGTCATAATACCAGATGATGAGTACAAAGTGTTCTTGCATTGAAGGAGTACTTGAGTAGAGGCTGAATATATAAATATATTTATATATCAAATATATAGTTATATGTTCATATATATTATAATTATATATTTATATAATATAAAATATGAATATATAAATATAAGGAAATAGATCTATGTGCATATATTTATTTGTATATTGTTTATTTTGTGTGTGTACATATATTTTATGTTAAGTATTGTAGTAGCAGATTGGACCTCTATTTTTAACTTTTTTTCTATTTTTAACTTTTATCTTACTTTATTTTTCCTTTAGATCTAGGTTTTATTTTTCACGAAACTTTTTGTTTTTTTAATAAGACTACTCCATGTTGTCATGAAAAGTCTTGCGTTAATGGCCAACATTAAAGTAATCAGACGCAGTTGTGGTTCAGGCATTTCCAGCTCATGGCTACCTAGCAGGTCAGAGGGTACTGTGCTCTGTGCAGGGTTATTGGAGGCTCATTTCTGGGAAATAACTCTAGTGGCAGACCATTCACACACCCAGAAGCTCTGGTTCTTAAAATTCCTCTTGGAAATAAAAAGCACTGAGAATTTGGTGAATGTTCATACTCAGCTCCCAAACAATGGAATTTGTGGTAAGTTTAAGTGATCTGCATTTGACTCTTAGGAGATTAAAATGAGGATTTATCTTATCTCTCTGTATCCTTCTACATCTACATACCTGCCTAGGGTTTCTCTACCTCCCATACAGAGGCAGGACCAAACAAGAGGTCAACACCTGTCTTCTCTCTCCCTGGATAGTAGGCAGTCCCTGAGAGGCTTGCTGCTACTCAGCCAGATGATGTGTACTCAGGGTAGTCTTTCAGTTGCCGTTTCTTTTGCTTCACTCCTGTTTCTTGACTCTTGTTGCCCTTGTACTAATAGGCCCCTAATGATACCATGCAAGAAGGCAAATGTCTCCCTTTGTAATGATTCAGAGAGTACACAGTGGAAGCAGGTGTTTTGCCCTGTGTTCCTTGCAGGACGTGGGCACCTCTCTCCATTCTGTGCCTAAAGTGGCCAAGTGGAGGCTTCTCTGAGGGATGGAAGCTAAGTCAGAATTACGAAAAGCTCATGGCCCTGGATTCTGTGGATTTTAATTTCTCTGGCCAATACTCAAGGAGCTCTGATGATACAGTGCTTAAGCATCTGGCTGCTACACAAAAGGGGGCAAGGCTACTTTTGTAAAGAGGTAAACCTTGGGCCTCTTCGAGGCAGTTCCCCTCTGCTCTGCTCGCTCAACTGATTCAGAGTGAACTCAGCCGTGGTGGGTGTTGGAGCTGTCTTTCTCCCAGGGGGCTAATTCTGTTTCCTCAGGATCGTCCAGGCTTCTGCAGTTCTGTCATGCTTTCAGCTTAACCACTCACAGCTCTCCCAAAACTCCTGGACTAGTGGTCGGTAAAATAACTCTTAGGAATTAAAGGCATTGAGAGCTGGGTGTGGTCTTCCAGTTTAGCAGGCCGCTGGCCAGTTGATTTTGTAACATATATTCAGTGTGCTTATGGCTTAAAAGTCCAACGTCCCTCTTCCTGGTTTCCTGCTCCAGAGGAGTAAGGCCTGAGGTCAACCTTTGCTCCAGGGAGGTGCAAGCACCTCTCCTGCCTGACCTCAGGGGAATATTCCTTATTCCATTTGATTTTCAAAAGTTGTCTTCCCTGTCCCATTTGATAGAATTTAGTCCAAATCCAACTCTGCTTCCTGATTGACTAGCCGAGCTAATTCACACTCACTAAAGAATCTGAATGTTGACACTGCCCCTTGATGTACTGGTGATTTTACCTTCTCCCTTCAGCTCTGTCTCCATCTTTTCAGCTCCAGCTAAGAAAGTGGGAGAGAATGATTGCTCTGGAAGGAAAAGTCCAAAATCCAGTCTCTTCCTACTGCTCGTGACCCCCTGGAGATCAGAGTGGTGGGGTGCTCCAGGGGACTTTCAGGGACTGAGTTTGGCATAAGTGGATTGCTGATCTTTTCTTTGAACGTGTCTCTGGATGGGTTCAAATGCCAACCTTTTGGTTAGCAGAGACATCTTAACCATTTGTACCAGAACGAAGAGGACTGCAATTACTAGTGACCTTATTTCCTTCTTTTGGAGAGACCTTGTCCCTCCCCCCATGAAAGAAAGTGAGGAAGATTCAGGTGAAGATAAATTGAGAGGAGTGGAAGGTAGACTGGGATAGAGCACATGTACAGGTAGTTTTTAACATAGGATTCATTAGCATTATAGCAAGTCACCCTTAGGAGTGTGTGTGTGTGTATCTTTTCATTAGTCATCTGTCCTCGAACATACAGTGTTATAGCATGTAATTCACATGTTCAATGCTATGATTTATTGTTCAAGCCACTGCCATGTAACAGTCTACCTGTCTACCATGAAACTGGTGTCAGGACCCATAATAGAAAGAAGGTTGGGCAGTGTTCCATTCGAGGACATAACAATATGAATTGTGCATGTATTCTGCAATGACTGACACTAGACTTCCTTGTGGACCTAGGCCTAGCACATGGTCTTACCAGCAGTCTGTGCCAGGACAAGCATCGTTGAGGTCTTCAACTTCATCAGAACTGATGTACAATGTAGTCATCCAAAGAAAATCCCCCTACACCCCCTATTGGGCCCTGAGGGACTTATTTCAGAACCTGTGACTTTTTTCCGCTTTCTTGCTAAGACATAGAGCTGGGCTCCTTTGGCCTTTTGTACTCTCTTATGTAGTCGAATTCAGCCCAGCAAGCATGGACTGAGCACCTATTGTACTCCTTGGGTGTCACTGATCACCGAGAACATTTTATGTTCTTGGTACCATGCTATGCACTCACTACCTTAGAAGAATTAACTGGAAGAGGAAGAAGGGGTGTGGGTGCTGATGAGATAGTTCCCCTTAGGTACCTCTTTTTCATAGTTTTCTGCAAAAAACCTTCAATCTTGGGCTCCTAACAAATTCTACTTTATCAAGCTATCACTGTAGATACACTTGAAGAGTTAGAGGAGAATTTCACCAGTATGATCTCTTCAATAGGAAGTGTTGCCTGGGAGTCTTATACCTGATGGCCAGTTATGACATCAGCTCTTCTCAAAGCACCATCCAAGGCTTTGAAAAAGTTACTCACACTTTTTGTGCTTCCATCACTTCAGTGATAAAATAATAGTTTTGTTTTTTGTTTGATTTTAAAGAGCCTACCGGGAAGATGCTGGGTGGGTTCCTAAGTTTATGTGAGGGCTTGCTTAGAATGGAAACCAGCTAGTGATGCTGGTGTTGGCTGCCTTTGAGGAAGCCCCGACCTGTGCACAATGCCTGCCTGATTCGGTCCCTCCTGTGAGTGTTTGGATCTGGAAACTATTCTGTTGTGAACCATAGAGATTTCATTTACTGATTTTAGAAAGTATATCACTAGGTTAGCTAAGGCACTCCATTAATATAACTAACTTTCTTTTTTTAATGGTGTTTGATGTCGGTCGTCACATGAGAGTGGTTTCTGGGATGTCAGCTATCTTGGTGAGTTTTATGTGGGTCCTTTGTTCCATTTTGGAGTCCTGGTGGCACATTGACTGCTGTGGCAGTCACGCAATCTGGTGTCAATTTGAGGATTAAGAGTATAGGAGTGGAGTTTAGCCCGTCAATCTGGGCGTAGCCTTCTCCCGAGAATTTTGGGAAATCTGGACTTATTTCCTCCGTGGAGGTGAGAGACTCACCACTCAGTGCCTTGGAAATGCTCTACTGACAAGACATAAGGTTGAGTCTCCATTGAGACATTCCGGAGGAGAAGCCACATAGGCTTACCCTGATGGAACCAGAACTCAGAAGCCAGAAAAGCCATGTAAAGACTCTTCCCAGTGCTGAGATGCTTGAGAAGCCACAAAGAGGCCCCTGCCAGCACTGAGATGCTCACAGCGCCACTGGATCCTAAGACTTTCTTACCCACTAGCCTGTGATTGTCCTGCATTTTATGTCATTGCATATGCCTCGTGAATCTGAAGAAGACTTTATAGACTGGTATCAGACATATGGGCTAATATCAGACTTATGACCTTGAACTGAACAGGGCTAGGGTGTTTTCTTGATGTACAGTTGCTCTTGTATATAAAGTTCCTTCTTATACACATAAGAGTGTTTGTGAATTTGTTTCTCTATTCCGCCTAGACTAAAACAGCTGCTAATTGAGAGGCAGGCTGGGAGGTGGAAACCACCAGCCACTCCAAAGAAGGAAGACGAGGCTTTGTGCTCTGTAAAGAATCTCAGAAACTCACAGAGACAGTTCTACTACATCCTGTAGGGTCCTTAAAGACTGACTCAAGTTGACAACAGTGAGTCTGGTTGTATTTATCCTAATTTTAGAATTAGTATCTCAGTGACCAATCTAATAGAATTTTATTTCCTTTGCTGTCAGTCAGTTCTCCCTTAGTCTTCTTTTCTCTTGATATGACACTTATCTTTGCAATCAGATGGTAGGCAGGTTTATGGCCCACTGGTGCACCCCAGGCATTTTTAATAAAACGTTTTTACAGAGAGTTTTTTAAATCAATTAATTCCTGGTTAGTACTTTAAAATTTCTGGACAGCATATATGGCTGTTAGTATGATGAGACTATTCAGTAGCCCAGGGCCTTTGCTTGCTTTCTCTAAACTAGTTTTCATTTGAGTATTTCATTAAGCCATACATCCTGTACTCCTGGGTCAAGTGTCAGGTTTCTTTTGCAATTTGCAAACCGGTTAACGACATTTTCATTTGTTTACTTGATCAGTGCAAGTACCAGTGACATTGATTCTTCCTTAAAGCTCACTGAAAAGCCAGTTCTTTTTATAGCTTGGTTAGTTGCAGAGCTGTGGCAGGTATCAGAGAGCATGCAGTAGAATGGCCCTCACAGTCAGTCAGCAGCTCTGAATGGAAGCACTCCCATTCAGAGCAGTCTTCCGGACTGCCCCTCCTCCTTGCCTGTTCTCTTCAGGGGCTCTTGGGGCGCCAGCCCCTGCTGCAGGACGGAGTTATAAAGTCCAGTAACTGCTTTTACCCTCACCTCCTTGGAGTCTAAATTACAGACACTGAAGCTGCAAATCTTTCCCCTTATCACATCCCTGCCTCTCCTTGTTTTATTCCTGATGCTGGATCAGGGCCTGGGGCTTTGGGGATGAAGCAAAAGAGTCCTTGCCCTCCTGTAGGGGTGGGTTTGTGTTAAATCAGCCAATAGACATTAAGTCCATGCCAACTCATTGAACACGGGTCCAGGATTGCCTGACGCTATTTCAGCCAAAGGCAGAAGGAAG
The DNA here is from genome assembly GCA_004026705.1 of Nesogale talazaci. Taxonomy (NCBI): domain Eukaryota; kingdom Metazoa; phylum Chordata; class Mammalia; order Afrosoricida; family Tenrecidae; genus Nesogale; species Nesogale talazaci. The sequence continues at coordinate 4,122 of PVJH01003754.1, read as the reverse complement.
CACCTGACAAAAGAAAACAATGGTATTTGCTTCCAGCAAACTGCTTCAAAAAATCCAGTGACATATTTCTCTGCTTCTTTGAGTCTTCCTCAGCTCCCACCCCACCCCTCACCATCATGACCCCCAGACCTGCCTTTCAGTTCTGGCTAGACCAGCATGTACACTGGTATAGACAAGAGCTCATGACACATGGAATCCAGGTCATATAAAACCCTCAGGAACAGAAACGCAAGTAGTGATACCAGGAGGGTAGAGAAAAGATGGGGGGACTGATTGAAACTGCCAACCCAATACCACACCACACCCCTCTGGGAGGGGGACGACCAACAGAAACCATGAGAGGAGTGTCAGGAAGTTGGTAGGAATTATGTACGCAAATGAAAGAGGGAGTCTGAATTAGGAGAGATTTGAAGCAGGCTTTATTGGGAACTTGTGGACGGGCTCAACAGCTTGTGGGGAAGCAAGCTGGTGAAACCACGCCCAACCAAGGCAGAGGGGAATTTTTTATACCCCCTCACCTCCATCGGCCCAGAAAGGGTCAGGCTGTTCTCTATGGGCAATGGTGTGACAGTTAAGTCTTTCCCTTTGTGGCTTTGTGCAGAAGGGAGAGGCAGTACGTACGTACGTAATGGTTGAGTCGTTCCCTTTGTGGCTTTGGGCAGCTGCAAAGGGTGAGGGGCTGGGCAGTAAGCGTTTTCGTGGAAAGCGGCTTGTTTTAGGGACGCAAGTTACAACGGGGGAGGGGCAGGGGCCATTGCCAGACTTGGACAAGGAGGGAGACAGCAGTTGGTGGGTGTAAGATATGAAAATAATAAACAGTTATAATTTATCAAGGAGACACATGGGTGGAAGGGAGGGAAAAAAAGAGGAACTGCTACCAAGGGCTCAAATAGAAAGTAAATGTTTATCAAATAATGACAGCAACATATATACAAATATGCTTGATGCAATTGGTGTATGGGTTGGTCTAAGAGTTCTAAGAGCCCCCAATAAAATGATCTTAAAAAAAAAAATCCAGTGACTGCTATGTGACCTTGCAGGTTTTGCAGTGATTACAGGATAGGATACAAGAACTACTCCTAAGAACATGACCAAAAAGGCAGGTTTTGCCATGATGAGATGAAATTATCTCTACCTGTCTTTCTCCAGGAGTCAGCAAACCACCATCCCCTGAGGCCTCAAACTCTATTGTTTTTCTGAATGGGGCTGCTCAAGGCTGGCTACTTATCTTAATGCCCTTCCTTATCCTCTTCCCCGAGTTAGAACATCCCTACTGAATGAACTTCAAAGGAATTTTTACTACAAAGGAGAGGAGGCTGTTACATTTGGGATTTCTAACAAATTAAATCTTCAATTTTTATACTTCTAGTATTTTGATGAGCAGCAGGCTACCTAATTCCCACCCCAGCCCCCAGTTGTTGGCCATCCTGCGTGGTAGTCAGACTAGAACTGTGCTTCATGGGGTTTTCAGGGACTGAGTATTCAGCAGTAAATTCCCACCCAGGCCTTTTCTTCCCAGGCACCTCAGGGTGGCTTTTCTGTTAGCAGCTGAACTTTCAACTCTTTGTCTTACCCAGGAGCTCTAGTGTTGGGTGCCAGAAAATGAAAGGACAAGGTTGACTCGCCCTTGTCTGTCAGATCATAGATAACTCAGGTGAAATCACTCGTGTCCAACGTCCTACCCTTTCCACTACTATTACACCAACTCATGTAGAAGGAAAACGAAAACAGCTGAGGAACTTGGAACCATTCACTTTGCATCCTGTTCTTGATTCACATCCACTTGCGTTTGAGGAATGACTTTTGCTCATTTTGATGGATCCTTCTTCACCGCTCACGTTCTCAGACTCCATAGTGGGTGTAGCCCTGCCCAACCTCTGGAGAAAGAGGTCACACTAGCTCTCTGCAGCTGTAACTCACAGCCAGTCCACATGGCCAGAGTCAGTGAATGATTCATAAGGCAGCCGTGCTTTCCAGAACATTGGGCAGTTCATTTTCTATATCTGTTTTTGTGAGCCATGTAACTACTCCCATTATAGAGACCAGGAGCTATAAAGTAATTACTCTGGATGTCATTGTCTCAGCTATATTAACTTCACTCTTCACAGAGCCTTTTTCAGCTGATACCAAATCTCGTTGACAGTATATTCATATGATGCTGATATAGTTGGCACCCACACTTTTTGTTTCCTCTTTATACAATTGTTCTAGCAACCAGCAAACACCAGATCTTTCTAAGCACCTTAATATTTTTTGTGGCTTATTTTTTTAAGTACATCTGTTGCCATTACAAATACAGTTGCTCTGAAATAATCAAATTGCTCAGTGATTGATAGCTCAATATTAAGGGGCTGAGTCCTGGTGGTGTAGTGGTTGTGGGCGGGACTGCGGCCCACTGGGTTGGAGGTTCAAATCCAGCAGCAAGGCTACTCCTACTCCCACCACCAGAGAACCATGATACCCCCCAAAAACAAAACAAACAAAAAGATAGCTCAACATTAGGTTGTGTACAAGCTGTTGCTGCAAATGCTAATTTGGACTAGATTGGTGAGTATGTACATGTGTGCGTCTGTGTGCTTACGTAAGTGTGTGTGTGTGTGCGTGTGTGTGTGTGTGTGTGTGTGTGTGACTGACTGACTATGTTGTCATAAAGGAACAAAAGAAGCAATTTCATGCCTTACTCATCAGTCTGGTTCTGATAGGCAATGAACAACAGTGTAAAACTAATATTGGCTGAACATGCTATTAACCTTGAGTTTAAATTCAACATACTTAATCCCTTGATTAATACCAAGATTAATGCCCAACAGCAAAGGTTGAAAGCTTAAATGTTTGTGAATGTGAGCATGAAATGAAATCCTAATAACCAGTACAATGATTTGGATTTATGGTCTGTGTTGGCTGCTAAAGATAACTTGGAAATAGTTTTACACAGACTAATTTGTCAAATGGGCAGCAGCAGCAGTAAGGAAATGGACTCGCTTAGTTCCCGGTGTAAAATTTGAATAGGAAGTGTAACTGACATTTCAGGGTGTTATAGTTGGGAAGCCCTTGAAAAGTAGAAAGTTAAATGAGAATATCATAATACACTTTTTCAATATGTAGACATTTGAAATAGCAAATTCCTTTTCTGTGAGGTCATATATCTTGGCAGGAAAAAGACTTAGCACAAATTTAAAGTCATCTTCTTTGCATTGCCTGACTTTAGCCTCTTAGCAGCCACAAAAACTTTTTGAGCGATGTGTATTTGTTGTTCTTTATACTTGAGTTATAAACACCTTTAGCAAGAGGGTTTGTGTAAGAAAGCTGCCCTGAGTTGATAGAGTACCGTTCCTTACCCAGCCTAACAGATGTCTCCATTTGTTCCTCTCAACCTCTTCCCTCTCCTGAGTCCATCTCCTCAACAAGGTTTCCTGACAATATGCAAGGTCCGGGTTGACTTTTAGATTTCCAACAACATTTAGGGACAAGATTAGGATTTGCCCAAGCCCCAAACCAGCTCTCCTTTGATTCTTTGTAGTAGATGTGACATCTCTTGGTACTACAAGTGGTTAATGTTCCTGGCTGCTAGGCAGAAGGTAGAGGTCTGTGCCCACTGAAAAGATGCCTCAGAAGAATTGCCTGGTAAAGGAACTGCTTAAAAATCAGCCTCTGAATTCCAAGATGCTCACCTTTCTGACATGATCACTGAAGACAAATGTTTGCATAAGCAAAGGTGGTGAAGAAGCTGATGGTGCCTGGCTATCAAAAGATGTAGCGTCTGGGGACTTAAAGGCTTGAAAGTAAACAAGCAGCCATCTAGCTCAGAAGCAACAAAGCCCACATGGAAGAAGCACACTAGCATGTGGAATCATGAGGTGCCAAACGGATGAGATATCAGGCTTCAAGAACTCAAAAGCATAACTTTGCATGCTCACTTCCCTGATATGATCCCTGAGGACAAATGTGTGCATAAGCAAATGTGGTGAAGAAAGCTGATGGTGCCCGGCTACCAAAAGATATAGCGTCTGAGGACTTAAAGGCTTGAGTAAACAAGCGGCCATTCAGCTCAGAAGCAATAAGCCCACACGGAAGAAGCACACCAGCTTGTGTGATCATGAGGTGGTGAAGGGATCCGGTGTC